>PVIH01009104.1:0-85142 GCA_004025045.1 Sigmodon hispidus | reverse complement strand
CGAATCCGCCCCTCATAGACCCCTGCAGTTGGTTTGCTCAGTTCACTCAGTTCAGGGTCGCAGTAGGGCTCTTAGTAGATTCCCTGAGCAGCAGGGGCTGCGGGTGTGGCCAGGTGCAGAGTTCAGCTGCCCCTGCTCCAGAGTGCGCTGGGACGCCGCAGAGAGCACAGGTCCCGGTGGCGGAACCGGAAGCAGTGTCGAAATTGGTTATATTATAAGAGCCATTAGGTAATGAGTCTGAGCCACAGGCCAAACAGTTTGCAATTAATATAAGCCTCTAGATAATTATTTTATAAGTACCTGCAGGACTGCATTTGAGTGGAACAAATGGGGGTCTGTCAAACACAGACATGACTGTCACTCTGAGATAGGTAGGCCTGCTTTCCAAAGAGTAGCCTGTCAACAGTGCCAGGGCTCCCTGATGTCAGTTGCGGTCTACATGAGTGAGCAGTGCAAACCACCTCCCATGAATGATCTGTGTCACCCATCAGGGGCCACTGCCCTGTTCCTGAAGGATAAGTAAGCCTCCTGGCCCTGGGAGGAACTGTCTTCAGAAGAGTACCTTCTCACTGAGCAAATGACCCAAATGTTCTTATGGGGAGGTGACTTAGTGACCACAAAGCCAAACTGATCTGAGCCAAGACATCAATCAGAGTATAGACAGGGATTGGGAGATTTATCCTGATCTTGTGCCTGGATGGGTTAGAAAACTTCTAGCTACACCTGTGTGTATGTGCATGGTTAAGTATGCATGTGAGTGTGTGTTTTGTGATTGTGTGTATGTATGGGTGTGTGACTTTGTGTGAGTATGCATGTGTGAGTATGCATGAGTGTGCATATGCAAATATGAGTGAATTTGTACGTATGTAAAACGTGTCCAAGAATATTTTTGTGTATAGGCATTTGTGAATGTTTGTGTTTACACATGTGGTTGGGTATGTGCATATGTGTGTATGCATGTATATGCGTGAGTATGAGCATATGTGTATGTGTTTACCATAAGTACATTTGTATATAAAACATTTTATAACAAGTCTATATATAAGAGGCTAGAGAGATGACTCCACTGTTAAAGCCACTTGCTGCTTTTCCAGAAGACCCAGAATTCAATTCCCAGCACCTATATGGAAGCAAATAACCATCTGTTACTGGAGTTTCGAAGGATCTGACACCTTCTTCTGGCCTCTGCAGGTACTAGGTACACACATACGAACAGAAAAACATGCAAGTAAAACACACATAAACATAAAATAAAAATAAACAAATATATTTTAAAAATATAAAGAAGTCTATATATACTTAAATTTTAACTTTTTAAATAGTGATTAAGCTAGTTTCTATGTTTATGACAAAAAAAGAAAAAACTAAATACATTATCAAAACAAATTTCAAAGTGGTAGGCTCTAGTCTTTTCCATTATCTTGTGATTTTGCAATAACAAAAATAAGAGAACCACTGAAATGTTCCAAAAACCAATTGAAGGTATGGGGCTGAGGCGATAGCTCCATCTGTTACCTGCTTGCCTCACAGCATGAGAGATTTAACTCAGACCCCAGCAGCCACATGAAAAGTCAGGCATACACAAAAGCAGAACACAAAGCTCAGTACACAATGGTACTCACACACAAAGAAACGATGATAATAGGAGGAGTAACTGGGATTTAATGAAAGGCTATGACATGTTCGAATGGCACAGAATTACATTTCACTCCTGAAAAAGGATACTGGAAACATAGCCCTTGGTGATCAGGATGGGATATTACAAAATATACAGGCTGAACAGTAAAGTGGGACACAACCACAAAATCAGGCAGTGAGCTCCAATATCGGCCCTTAAAATTTACTCAGAAAAGCTGAAAGCCTCTGAGGAAAAAAATGTGAGAATAATGGTGCAGAAGTTTGACATCTATCCACAACACCCATGACAAAGAAGAAGGCAGGGTCTCCCAAAGACTGCAGGAAAAACTAGCAGATGCTGTTGTCTTTGGTTGCAGTGAAAAGAGAAAGTGAGGTCGTCTCTAACAAGTGGGTCCCGTGGTGACACCCATACCATCAGACCCTGCCACCTGATCACAGATGCCTACACTGGAGGAGACACAAGCCCCAAGTTACAATGGTAAATTTTTTCTTCCCAAGGAACTACAACTTCCTACTGATCTGGATCCCAGAGATTGAGATATCTGTCACCCTGGGAGATCCAGAAAGCAGAAACACAGACTATAAAAACAGTCACACTGCCACCTGTTTATGCTACTGTTTCTCCTTTTATAAGAGGAAACTTATAAAATAGATCATTTAATTGGGAACTGGTTTACAATTTCGGAGGGAGTGTCTACGATCATCATGGCAGAGAGCATGGCAAAAGCCTGGCATGTTGCTGGAGAAATAGCTGAGAGTTTACATCTTAACCACAGGCAGCACGAAGAAAGGGAGTGAGAGGAGACCCAGACAGACAGACAGGCAGGCAGACAGGCAGACAGACAGACAGGCAGGCAGGCAGGCAGGCAGGCAGGCAGACAGACAGACAGACACTCTGGCAGGTACCTTTGAAACCTCGAAGTCCACTCCCCAGTGACACACCTTCTTCAGCATAGCCACACCTCTTAATCTTTTCTAAACAGTCCACCAACTGGGACACAAACATGCAAATATATACATTCTGATTTAAATGAAACCACCCTTCCTCCTTTTTATCAGTTATTAATCTTCATTCCCTGAGATACTACTCTAGTATCATAAATTCCTTTGTAGTGAAGATCATTTGCATGTTAGATGGATTTCCTTAGTGAGACTTCTAAGTTTTGACTTTTGCTAATATAATACCAACTAATACAATGGCAAAAATCCAAACAAATCCTCAATATTATGTTTAATTAAATATGACAATTCTAAAATTGACCTGGAAACCAAAATGCTTAGGAATCCCTGATAAAAATGTGAGAAAAAGGAAATAGTATAGAATTGGCCTGAAAAGCTTCCAAATATAAAATAACAACATTGTGATCATGTCATTGATGCAAGAACATACAAACAAAAGAAAAAGGTAAAATGCATTGGTACATGAATTTGGTGTATGTGTGTTTGAGATTGTCTTTCTTTCATCCTCAAATTCCATAGGTAGTTTTGATGCACACAAAAGAGTTGCTTCTCAGGTGTTTTGTTTTTTCTTTCTGTTCTCTCACTATGTCTCCCCACTGTCGAATCTGCACTGTGATTTTTTTGTAAGGAGGTGGCTGTCAATCATAGTGTTTTCGCTTTTCTCTAGCCGCTTTCAGCCTTTCATCTTGTGTTCAATCTTTAACAAATTCACTGTAGTGGATCCATGTGTGCATTTTCTACCTGGAACTTGATAGCCTTCTTGGGTCTCTGGATTAATGTTTTCATAAGGACATTTTTCAGATGTAGTTGCTGCCTAATTCTTTCAATAATTTCTGT
Organism: Sigmodon hispidus; assembly: GCA_004025045.1. NCBI lineage: Eukaryota > Metazoa > Chordata > Mammalia > Rodentia > Cricetidae > Sigmodon > Sigmodon hispidus. The sequence goes on along the minus strand of PVIH01009104.1, from coordinate 81,707 downwards.
TCTCCTCTCTTCCTGTGTGAGTTGCCAAGCCTGATATGGTCACATAGGTCTCAACTATCATTCCTTTCAACTTTATTCTTTGCTACTCAGATTTCTCTAACTTAAAATTTACTCTCCTTGTCCTCCTCCCCATCTTCCTCCTCCTCTTCCTCTTCTTTTTCTTTTTCTTTTTTGCCATTACAAATCTGCTATGGAGACATGAAGAAAATGTTTTTTGTTTATAATTCTTTTTAAACCCATTAATATAACTTCCGTTCATTACTAAGTCATCTGTATCTCTTTACTGAAATTCTTTATTCTCTGTATCATCTATTTTACTTGTTATGGGTGTGGGTGTATGTGACTTAATTTGTGTGCACTAGGTGGGTGCAGATGCCCTTGGGGGATAGAAGAAACTTTGGGAGCCCTTGCAGCTATAGCTATGATGCCTGAGGTGAGTGCTAGGAATCAAACTTAGATATTCTGCAAGAGCTTCAAGGACTCTTTACCTCTGAGCCATCTCTCCAGCCCCTCATTTAGTCATACTATACTTTTTTAGTTCTTTAAAGATCTTTTCCTTTATACTTGATCATTTTATACTGTCACTATGAAAATGCTACTGATAGTAGTATATGCCTGTGTGGTGTGTGTGTGTGTGTGTGTGTGTGTGTGTGTGTGTGTGTGTGTAGTGTGAAAGTACATGTGGTATGTGTGGAGTGTGTGCATGTGTGGGTATGTGTATATGCTGCATATTTATGTATGTATGGTGTGTTGTATATATAGGTGTGGTTTATGGGTAGGTGTACATGTAGAATGTGTGTGTGTATTCTGTGTGTGTACACACTTGTGGTATGTGTGTATGTATGGTGTGTGTGTATATACATTCGGTATATGAGTATTTGTGTGTGTGTCCAGTGTGTGTCCCAGTGGTGCTTTGGATTGACCCCTGGGATTTGTACAAGTTAAGTATTCTACCATGAGCTACATTCTCAGCCCTGACAGTAACTATTCTATCTTATTTGGCTACTGAATCCAATTTCTAGTAAAAGTTAGGATCTATTAATTACCTTTTTTCCCTGAGTATGTGTCACATTTTTATGGGTTTTGCATATTTTGTTGAATACTTGACATTTTAACTAATGTATTGAAGCAATACTGGATTAACTCTTTTCCCCTGAGGGCTGCTACACTTTGTTTGGTAGTTTGTCTGAGATGAGTCTGCAGAGTCTGTCTACCCAGGGATGTGTGGCTGCGTTCATTGCGTACACTTTCATCCTTTCACTTATTTCTAAGCCTGGTCTGCTAGGGTTCAGACAAAAATTGTTGGGGGGTGGGAACTTTTAAATACCTTGACTAAATCTTCCTGATAGAAATGTGTGAGCTTCAGGGCACAACTAAACAGTAGACTGTTTTCAAGGTTCACAGGCTTTTGTTTTCTGCCAGGCTCTTCTCCTAAGGATGATTGCCCATTCTACAGCCCAGAAATGTCTGGGATATTCTTAATCAAATGAGTACCTTCCGACTTCTGCAGAGAAGCTTTATGTCTTGCTCACAAAATGTCAGCAGACTTAACAGGGACCTTCTTCCATTCTGTGAATTTTTTTCTTCCTGCAGTTCTTGTGTAGAGTTGAGGCCTGTGGGCTTTCCCCCATTCACCTAGGCACATCTGTTGGTGTCATCTTTGTTCAGCTCATGTTTGGCCAATCATTTTAGGGAGACTTTATGGAGGCAGTTTCTGACATTAGTAGAAGACGTAATCTCACAGCAAACTCCCTCGTCTTCTGGCTCTTCCAATCTTTCTGCTCTCTCTTCCCCAATATCCCCTGCGCCTTAAGTGTGTACATCATTTTGTATGTGTGCACATTAAGACTGGGCTCCAGAGCTCTGTGTTTTGATTGGTTGTAGTGTCCTATAGTGGGCTTTATTTGTTACAAAAAGAAGCTTCTTCGATGAGGGAGAAGGACTGCACTAATCAAGGATGTAGGAACAAATATTTAAAGTGTAGTTAGGCTTATGCTGTTTAATGAAGCAGTGGTTGTCAGTTCTCCTCCAGCATCCATGATGTCATTGGCCCTGAATGATTGCCTAAGTTTCTAATACCAGGCTTGGTTTTCCAGAGCCCCAGCTAAGGTTTCTGAGAGTTTTATCAAACTCTATGGTTGTTCTTTAAGAAAAGGAGTTATTAGCTGACTGCCTTTATTATGATGAAGAAAGTATTATCTGAAATTTATTCTAAACTAAATATTTTCATCTTAAGTATTATTAAATCTTAATATAGAACTCAAGACCAAAACATCAGTAAAGCTATAGTGTATGGAATTCATAAAGAGTGAAAAACACTAGCTAATTTGCTTTTGTTAAAATATATGTTAATAAATGGACAGACATCTAATGAATAGACTAAGATACTTAATTCCTATGTCATTAAAAGGTATTTACAAAAATGTCAATCAAAAAATAAGGGAAGAGAAGAAAATTATACAGATTTCTGAATAGAAAACCTAGGAAAATGTCCAAATCTATCAATCATCACATTAAATGTGATTAAGTAAGTACATCTATTAGAAATTGGCAATGTTCTGATTGGATTAATTAAATGAAACTATCAACAGTGTTTACAAGAAACACTAAAAATGGCACAATCATGAAAATAATAACAAAATAGGAAAGAGAAGTGTCAGGTGCATAAAATAGAACAATGTGGAAATAGGAAAAAATGGAGTTCAATGCCAAATGCTTCTTAAGAAATAGGAATACTTGATATTAACAATGGAAACAATATTAATGAGAGAACACACGCATTTGTACTGAGAATAATAGTGTTTCAAATAATAAGCATCAGTGACAAAAAATGTACTGAGCAGCCTGGCTTAGTGACAAGAACCCACAATAAGAAATTACCAAATATTCAGTCCCAGTCCTAAGATAAGTTCTCTACAAGCAGATCAATCAGCTTGTGGTAGTTCACACCTTTAATCCTAGCACTAGGGAGGCAGAGAGAGAGACAGAGCTCTGTGAGTTACCAGCCAATCGGGGATATATAGTGAGATCTTTCTCAAAAACTGAAAATGGAAAAAAAAATCAAATGTGCTTGTAGTAGTTTGAATGCATCTGGCCCCTGTAAAATCATAGGGAGCAGCACCATTAGGAAGTGTGGCCTTTTTGAAGGAGGTGTAGTCTTGTTGGAGACAGCTGGATGACACACTCCTTTAATCCAGATCTTGAGGTTGTAAAGCACTTTAATCTGAACCATACCTTCTGTTGGAAGTATGTCACTGTGGAGCAGGTTTTGAGATCTTTTTTCTCAAGCTTCAGTATGACAATCAGTCAACTTCCTGCTGCCTGCATGATGTAGGACACTTGGCTATTTCTCCAGCACCAAGCCTGCCTGAATGCTGCCATGTTCCCTGCCATAATGGATTGAACTATAAACTGTCACCACAATTAAATGCTTCCTTTATAAAAGTAACTGTGGTCATGATGTCACTTTACAGCAATAGTAAACCAAACTAAGACAGTGTTTTAAGATATTCTTTTAGCAAATAATAAAACACATAAAAATCAAAACAATAATGTTAATCTCATACTAAGACATATGCACATTCCTATGTTGTATATATATGGCTCAGAAATTAGGTGTCACAAGTGGCATAGTCAGTAACTTCAATACAGTTAAACTGGTGGTAAAAACTGACAAACAATATCCCCCTTCACACTGGAAACTGAAATTCTAGTAGCTTTCAAGCATACAATATATTATTAATTATAATGACTATTGCTGAACTTTTCCCTATGCCATTATTGTAACTCTATATCTTTTTATTTGAATAGAGTTAACAGAATAAACTTTAAGTGTTCTAACTACAATGCTAATTACCTAGATTTAACCATTCCAAAACTTCCAAAAACTGCATACTCCAAAAAACACTGTATGCCTTAAATATTCAATTTTAATTATCAATTAAAAATAGATTTAAAGCAAACTTTAAGATAAAATAGTTATTTGAACTTGAAATAAGTTAAAGTGGCATATAAAAATAAATATATAAATATATCATTTAAAATTATTAAAACCTAAAAATAAAGGTTGGTGCTGTGGGATGGTATTTCTCTATGCTGTGAATATGTGATGCTATCATTGAATAATAAAAAAAGTTGTTTTGAGCTATGACAGGACAGCTTACACCCAGGTAAAAAATCCAAGCAGAGAGACAGGAGAAGGGCAAAGTCTGGGAGACACGATCCAGCCATCCAAGAAACAAGATGTGACTGTACCAGTAATGACCACATGCAAATACATAGATTAATAGAAATGAGTTAATTTTAGATGCAAGAGCTAGCCATAGATCAGATTGTAATTAAAGCAAGCCTCTGTGTGTTTATTTGGGATCAAGGTACTGCATAACATAGGAAACTTCCAACTACAAGTTGGAGCTGGAGAGATGGCTTAATGGTTAACAGGGCTTACTGCTTTTTCAGAGGACCCAAGTTCCCAGCACACACATCAGGATGCTCCCAACCACCTCTAACTCCAGTTTTTAGGGTCTGATGCCCTCTTCTGGCTACAGGTGGCACCGTCAAATGCATGGTGGTATGCACACATTTTTAAAACGAAATAAAAGGCTAGAAAAAATACCTCAGTCTATAAACTATTTACCATTTAAGCATGAGACGTGAGTTTGGATCTACAGTACCACATGAAAAGTTGAGCATAGTAGCACTCAGCTGTAATCCCAACATGAGAAAGGCAGAGATAGAGAGATCCCTGGAACCCACTGGCCAGCCATCCTAGCCAAACTGGTCAGGTTCCACTTAAGACCCTGTCTCAAAAAACTAAGGTGGAGTGTGTTTGAGAAAGACATCCAACAACAGCCTCTGGTCTCCAAATACATACACCCTGCACATACATGCACATGTCCTAAAAAACACATACCTATACTACACACACACACACACACACACACACACACACACACACACACACACACACGCACACACACACACACAAGAGATTTAAAATAAACTGTACTTTCAATTCAAAGAACTAAAAGTAATTTGAAATAAGCGTCATAAAAATAAAGATAAATCAAATACTATTAAAATATAAATAACTAGTATTAATAGACTCAAATATTAAAAGGCAAAAGCGATTACCAGAAAAAACTGGTAAAATCAATGGTGTTTTTAATTAGTGATGAAAAGCATAATAAGCAATAACAAAAATTATCAAGTCAAAATTACAGACACGATACTATGTGTAAGGCCTAGAGCAACAAGATAAAATATAACTGAATTGGACAATGATTTCTAAAAGAAGATTTTTGCAAATTTAAAAAAAAATAGGCACAAATGTTTACAAACCTAAACCCCAAGAGAAATTGTTTGGAAAGAATCATTCCTTCTTCAGACATATGCCTACCTGGTAGATCACAGTAAAGCCCAGCTTACTGGAAAATGGCATATTCCCAGCATATACCAACTGTTTCAAAATACAGAACAAAGAGAAAAAGCCAAACAACTACCTTTATATTGCTAATATAACAGTCACAAATTCTAGAAAAAGCATAAGGAAAGTATGCATATTCTTACTTACCAAATCAAAGTAATCAGTGTAGCTGAAACCAGGCAGTATCCATCCCAGGAATGCAGCAATGCCATAGAAGACCATAACTGAGATACTCTATCTCATTAACTGAGCAAAATGAAAAACATCAAGTAAGTACAGAAATAGAATGTAACAAAATTTAAATCCATTTTTAAATTAGTAAATTTAAAATAGAGAAAATATCTCAATTTAACATAGTTAAAATACTGAAATATTGTGAGCATTACAAGTCAGGAAACAAAACAGATGCCTTCTGTCACACCCACCATTTGAACCAGCCAGAAGTCTCAGCAGTAGGCAACAATGCTATTTTTAAAAGCATAAATATTGGGAAGGAAGATTTACAACTACCATGCTTGGAAACAACATGCTCCCTTATCTAGAAAACCCAACACAACCAACTGAAAATTAGAAGTAAAAAGAAAGCAACCACATGTCTAGTCAGTGCCTCAATTTGCTTTTGGGTGCTGTAATAAAATACTGACCAAAAGCATCTGGGGGTGGGGGTAGGTGCTTATTCAGCTCACAGTGTATCAAGGGAATCAACACCAGAACTGAAGCCAGGACCAAGGAAGAACTACTTCCTGCCTTGCCCCTCATACCTTGCTCAGCTTGCTTTCTTGTATAGTTCAGACCCACCTGCCCAGGAATGGTTCCTCCATGATGGAATGTGTCCTTCCAGATCAGTTAGCAATTAAAAAATAAAAATTCCACACACATGTCTACAGGCCAATCTAATAAAGGCAATTGCACAGTTGGGATTTCCTTCTTCTGGGTAAGTCTAGGTATATGTTAAGTTGACAAAAAATATTATAATCATTAAATAAAAACAAAAGTATTCTGTACAAAAGCAATAAATCATTAAGATATCTATAATAAAACTAATTTTAATATCAAATAAGCAAAAGCAGTTAGTTACACTAGAATCAAAATTGGAAAGGTGGAAAAATATTCTTACAGGCATCAAATCACAATATGAAGTATGTCATCTGATATAGCTATAATGGATTCAATGAAGAGTCAAGGGACATATAATATAAAATGAATAGCACAGTGACATTTTACAGAAGGAAAATTATCCTGTTCAATAAGTAGAGTATTGGCAGAATCAGCTGCCGATTTAGAAGCAAAATAAAAAGTTACTGCCCAAGCTTAAGGCTTTCTCAATTATTCATATAAAATAGAAGAAACATATACAATAAAAAATTTGAATTGGTCATAAAAGCCTTTTAAACAAAAATATGAATGACCAAAAAAGGTATCCATGTATTTGATTACATCAAAGTTTGACTTGTATTAAGCCATCTTATGAGATGAGAAGCAAATGAAAAAGAGATTTGCAAAGTGTATAACTGACAGTATATTAGTATCTAAATTTTTAAATCCATTTCTTAAAATCCAGAACCAAAAGACAAACAAGTCAGAAGAAAAAAAGTGGAAAAAAATTTAGCATTTGCAAATCAAAAACAGGTAAAGGGACATACAGAAATTCTGTAAAATTAAAATCTAGAAAACCTTCAAAAGGGAAGAAAACTGTTTAGAAAGAAAATTTCTACATAAACTACCACTTGTATTACAAAATATAATCTCAATAAGATATCAATATTTATGAGAGGTCTGCAAAATTGTTGAGTTTTAAAGTTGCTAAGAAATACCTATATTTTTATATTTAACAAGAAGAAGAAAAAGTTTATTTTTATCTTGTTTGGCTGTATCTTTATAGTCTAAATTAGTTTGTGCATGCATGCATGTATATGTGTGTTTGGGGTTCACACACAGAACCTGTTCGTGGCAGGCAAGTACTCTACCGCTGAGCTATGTCTAACACTCTTTCTTTAGTATTTATGTTGGACTTATTCATTTTATTTATGTGTTATGTTTTGCCTGTATGTGTATCATATACATGCTGATACCCACAGAGTTCAGCAGAGAGCATCAGATCGCCTGGAACTGGAGTTATAAATGGTTATAAAAGAACACATGGTTGCTGGGAATCAACCCAGGTTCACTGCAAAAGCAGAATATGTTCATAAAGGCTGAGCCATATCTTTAGTCCCACACTGTCCACTACTATTAAGTCTGAATTATTTACAACCCAAAGAACTAAATGTCCAAAGAAGTCTTACTTTGGTGATATGTGTTTACAATCCCAGAGATCAGAATATGAGGTAAGAAGATAGTGAGTTCCAGAACAGAAGCCCTAAGTCCTCATACGCCCGACCCCACAACAAACAAGCAACAGAGCTAAGAGACAGCTGAGGCACCTTGCTTGTTCTTGCTCTACAGTTCTTTCTCATGTTTGTTCTTGCAGGTTAGTATAAGAAGTTTATGCTTGTGGACTAAAACTCTGCAACAAACCCTAAGAGACACTCTGGGGAGGCAACCCCTGTGTTCTGTGCCTTGGTAAACTGAAGATAAGAAAGTGGGACCTTCTGGGAGACCCATAATCCCTTCAAAGAGTTTCCAGAAGCAATTGAGGCTTCAGAAAGGCCACCATTTATGCTAGGGCAAAAATCACTTGAAGGTCCTTTTAATTTCCTGATGTCTTTTAAGCTAGTCCATTGAACTTGGAAAGGGATTGAAATATAAAAGGTTTCAACTGAGCAGGTTGCATTCTGTTAAGTGATATAAATTGCATGTGCCATTTAACATATCTTTATCTCTGCAGATTGTATTCTAATAGGTAAATTTATCTTCTCTGTATGAGACTTTTTTGCTGATTCCTGGAAGGTCGGTGTGTTATTATTCAAGCCTTTGCTCACCAAAAGTGGAAACTGAAGAGACGGCTATAAAATATACTCATGCCTAATATTTCATCTCTGGAGAGGAGACAGACTGTTGCCCGGGTACATTGTTGCTGTCCCATATGCATGTGAAGCCTAAACTGTACTGTTTGTATAGGTTTGCCAATTTCGCAGGATCACAGTGTGACTGTTCTTTATCTATGAGATACTAATGTCTGTTCAAGGAGCAGAGGTCTTATCCACAAGCTTTCAGAGGGCAGCACAATGTGAAATTGCTCCTCATCTCTGTGTTTCTAAAAGCTGAAGTCCAATGTTTAAAGGAAAGACCAGGTTCCAAGGGACTATTGTGGGGATGGAGGAGAGGCGTCTTTTCATGTGAATGTGGGGAAGGCCTTTATAAAGATGGGAGCAAAGATAGGAAGGCAGGGTACCCACACCCAACAGTATGTGCCAGACTCCAAGACTGCATTCATTCAACTAGATGGATTTGCCTTCCCTACATATGCGTTATCTTAGTCTCGAACATTTAGTAGTTAAAAGTAGCCATACAATAAAACTTAGGCAGTAGCCACACGTTTCCTTCTTGGCTTTGTTTCTATTTGTTGTATAAAGTCTGAAAATGTAGTTGGTTGTTCTTTTACTCATTTTACTCTTTGCTCTTTTGAGGGCCCTGCCACCCAGCTCCCAAGTAAATCACACACAAAGGCTTATTATTACTTATAAATGCCTAGCCTTAACTTAGCTGGTTGCTAGTCAACGTTTCTTAAATTATTATACCATCTACCTTTGCCTCTGGGCTTCTTTTCATTTTCTTACTTCTGTAAATCTTACTTTCACTCTTACTCCATGTCTGGCCCCCAGCATCCTCCTCTCCTTGTTCTCTTTCTCTTTCATCTTTTCCTCCCAGACTTGTCCTTCTATTAATTCTCTCTGCCTGCCAACCCCACCTCTCCTTTCTCCTCCTGCCTTGCTATTGGCCATTCAGCTTCTTATTAGACCATCAGGTATTATAGAAAGGCACAGTAATACAGTTTCACAGAGTTAAACCAATGAAACATAAAAGAATGCAATACATCTTTGCATCATTAAAACAAATGTTACACAACATAAATAAATATAACACACCTTAAAATAATATTCCACAACATCAAAGAATTGAGAAAATGTTTGTATATTCCTTTCTCATTCATTTTTAACTTATCAATTAAAATGTCTCATCACAGCATAAGTAACTACATAGTCTTTGGCATACAATAGGTTTTGAAATCACAAAAATATATCATATATGCCAGAGAATATTAAGATTTCATATATTTCATTGAATTGAAAATGCACAAGCAAACTTTCCAGACAGTCAAATTTACTTTACTTTTTTCCTAAATTCATATTTCCAGTTTACTTTCCCTTACAAAACTTTATCATAATGTAAATTTTAATGCTTCACACTATGTTATTGATTACCATATCATAATACCATGAAACAACAATAAATAAATGAATAGATTAAAATGCATTTTTACTTGATCTCCAGTAGCCAAAAGGATCTAAATTGTAAAGAACCTTTTCTGGGTTAAGTAATCATTTCAATTTATTTATATGTAGTTTTGATAAATAATTTTAAACATAAAAGCATGTTTGGGCAGGAAATATGCTTCTTAATAAGATAAATGAGTCTTCTTTAGAAAATTAATTTACACATACATGGGTGAACATTTTTCATTACTGTGGTAAGACAGCATTTGTCACCAATTTTATTCTCTTTTTAATGTAAGCATGAAAACAATGGATCCTATAGACAACTAGATGCTAATAAAGAAGCTTTTTTATAGTAATGTCCTTCATTAGCTTTTAATTCTTTTCAAATTACGTGCAAAACAAAAGTCACCTCTCCACTGACAACCTGATGGACTTCTTCCAAGTTACTGAAAGCCAAGAGGTGAAGCTGCCTCAGCTACAAATGGATCTGTTGCTAATAACTGCAGTCATTTTCTCAATACCAGCAGGAGCACTTTGAGCAGACCCCTTTCATGGCCCCAGGGTACTTCTTCCATTTCTCCTTGAAATGCTTTCATGTACTTCCAGGGAAGTATTCACCCAGTTTGCAAGCAATAGAAATATGTGAGAGCAACCATACAGTAAGGGGTGCTAGTCTTAACAGAGATAAATGCTGTCTACAAAATGCATGAGAAGTCAGTGTGGAAGTGACAGATTGACTGTGGGGACAAACATTTATTCAGGCTTACATTATTCCGTGCAAATTTCAAGAAATTTTCAGAGATAAGAAACAGGCTTTCATGAGTCAAGGGTGACAGTCCAGTTGTAGATAAAGTACTTGTCTTTCAAATATAAAGAGCAGAGCTCTGTCCTTCAGAAGCCAGGACTGGTCCCGCTGTGCAATCCCAGGATTTGACAACAAAGTCAGGAAGGTCCCTGACCTCAATGGCCATCCAGCATAGCCAGATCACATGCAGAGGCATAGCACACACACACACACACACACACACACACACACACACACACACACACGCACGCTCTTACCAAAATGGATCTCCTGTAGTCAATTGACAGGACCTTTTGTGCCTTTAATGTGAGGAGAAAAAAAAGATCATTTGACTTTTAAATGTCAAAGAAAATACAGCTGTTGTCCCTATTCTCTTCAATTGACCAAAGCAGAAGAGCTGAAAGGCAAGCTCATCTTTAGTACAGTTCTGTGATGTTGCCATTTCAAATCTCCCACATGAAGATGTAGTACTACACTTAGGGACAAAGAACATACCAAACCAAGACATGGCTGCTGACGGGGAAAAGTGACAAACTCAAAATAAAGCTATTAAGAAATAAACAAAAAATAGAAAAATGTATTGAAAGACAGGCCATGTTCTCAAATAGAAAAAGTCAATGTGGTAATAATGTCATTTCTTCTGAAGTTAACCTATATTATAAGATCTTAAAAGCAAACAGCTCAAGATAAGATTCTAAAAGTGGCAATAAGAAGGACTTTAAATTAATTCTAGCCAGAGTAATTAAAATAATGTGGTGCTAATACATGACTAGTCATGTTAATGAGACAAGAAGCTCCAAAATAGACCTAAAAGTACAACAATTACAATAAAAATACTTTAAACTCATAGATGGGAACATAGATTGTTTAATGAAAGTTTGAGATGGGTGAATAATGGGGTAGACAAAAAAATAGATTTAGATTTAGTATATGAAGAAAATTCCATATTGATCAAATACCTGAATTAAACTTACACCAATAGCCCTGAAGGACCACTCTGATGCTGCTGCATGGAGCACTGCCCACCTGCCCAGCACACAGCTGGTAAATTAATAGCAGTGGGGTGGGGAGACAGCAGGGTCTCTTGGTCCTGGACGCATGCCTCAGAGATAGGAGACTCAGCTTCAGCAGGGAGCAGAGTCTGCACAGACCATGACTAGCATAATGGCAGCAAGGAAGAAAAGGAGTTCCTAAAAGCACAGCTGAGAGGTCAGAGGTCAGAAGGTGACTTCTGCCACCTGAACTCAGGCCCTAAGACAGTTTCTCAGCTTCAGTGCAAAACACAGCTTACCCACTACACCACTGGTGTAATAGCAGCAGGGGAACAGTCAAGTCCCTGGGCACACAGCTGAGAGGTGAGAGGTCAGGATGTGACAACTGGCATCAGAACACTGCAACCTCATGAGAACAGCTGACACTCTGAGCACATAGCTAATTAAGAGCCTTAAGAGCCCTCAGACCAACAACTCACTAAAAGCTGACCAAGAACTAACCAAGAAAGAATTGGGAAAACAATGGACAGACGGAAGTACAAGAATACATACAACAAAGGCCAATAAGACACCACCAGAAGAAGCAAGTTGTTCTATAGCTTCAAGACCTGAACATAACAATGAAGAGGGAACAGAAGGAAATGACCTTAAAAACAGCTTTATGAAACTAATAGAAGCCTTAAAAGAGAATATAAAAAAAATCTCTTAAAGAAATAGAACAAAATGCAAACATAAAATTAGAAGAGATGAACAAAGCCCTGAAAGAAAATAAGAAAAACCAAGAAAAAGAAAACAAACAGGTGAAATAAATTTACCACAAATTAAAAACTGAAATAGAAGCAATAAAGAAGGCACAAATGGAGACAAAACTAGAAATAGAAAGCCTGAAAAAATGACCCATACCCACAAATTCAAACATAACCAACAGAATCCAAGAGATGAAAGAGAGAATCTCTGGGGTGGAAGACTCAATAGTAGTAATAGATACATCAGTTAAAGAAAACACTAAAACCAAAAAAGTCATAACACAAAATGCCCAGAAATTTGGGACACCATGAAAAGTCAAAACCTGAGAATAATTGGAATTGAAGAAGGAGAAGAATACCAGCTCAAAGGCCCAGAAAATATATTCAACAAAATCACAGAAGAAAACTTCCCTAACCTAAAGAAGAAAATGCCTATAAAAATACAGAAAGCCTACAGAACACCAAATAGACTAGACCCACAAAACAAGTCTGTTCGCCATATAATAATCAAGCAACTAAACCTACAGAATAAAGAAAAGAATACTAAGAGCTGCAAAGGAAAAAAAGGTCAAATCACCTATAAAGGCAGACCCATCAGAATAACACCAGACTATTCAATGGAAACAATGAAAATAAAAAGGTCCTGGTCAGACATTATACAGACACTAAAAGTGCATGGATGTCAACCTAGACTACTGTACATAGCAAAATTATCAATCAGCATAGATGGAGTAAGCAAGATATTTTACAACATACTCAGATTTTAACACTACCTAACCACAAATCCTGCCCTACAAAAAGCCCTAAAGGGAAAACACCAACCTAAGGAAACCAGAAACATCCATGTAACCACAGACAATTGATAAGCCCACAGAAGAATCTCCTCAAAAAAGGAAATACAAGCTACTATAAAAAATGATGAGAAATATTCATCATTGGTCATTAATACCCCTTAATATCAATGAACTCAATTCACCTATGAAAATATAAACCCTAACATGATGGATACAGAAACAAAAACCATCCTTCTGCTGCATACAAGAAATGTACCTCGACTTTAAAGACAGACACAAGCTTAGAGTAAAGGGTTGGGAAAAGACTCTCCAATCAAATGGCCCTAAGAAACAAGCTGGTGTAGCCATTCTAATATCTAACAAAATAGACTTTAAACTAAAATTAATAAAAGAGACAGGGACGGACACTACTTATTCATCTGAGGAAAAATTCACCAAGACAAAATTTCAATCCTGAATATCTATGCCTCTAACACTAGGACACCTACATATGTAAGGTTTTATATGAGGTTGAAGCTCTGGTTTACTTCTAATTGTTCTAGGGCCTTCAGCTCATATAAAACTTTCAGAGCTTCAACCTCATATAAAACCTGACACACTAATAGTGGGAGACTTCAATACCCCACTTTAACCCTTGAATAAGTCAACAAGACAGAAACTCAACAGAGAAATAAGGGATCTAGCAGAAGTTATGACCCAAATGGACTTAGTAGATATAAACCAAACCCTCTACCCAAACAAAAGGAATATACATCTTTCTCAGTATCCTATGGAACTTTCTCTACAACTGACCACATCTAGGTCATAAAGTAAATATCAACAGGTACCAAAAAAAATGTGTATAACACCTTGTACCATTTCAGATTACCAGGGTCTAAAGTTAGAGTTCAACAACATCAAGAATCAAAGAAAACCTACTATCTCATAAAAACTAAACATCACTCAACTGAACCACCTCTGGGTCAAGGAAAAAATTAAGAAAGAAATCAAAGACTTCCTAGAATTTAGCAAAAATGAATCCACAACATACCAAAACTTATGGAATCCAATTAAAGCAGTCTTAAGGGGAAAATTCATATAATTAGATGCCTACATGAAAAGACTAGAGAAATACCACACAAGAGAACTATCAGCATAGCTGAAGGCCCTAGAACAATTAGAAGCAAACTCACCTAGAAGGAGTAGATGACAGGAAAGAATCAAACTTAGAGCTGAATTCAACACAACTGAAACAAAAAGAACAATACAGAAAATCAATGAATCAAAGAGTTGGTTCTTTCAGAAAGTTAACAAGATAGATAAACCCTTATCCAAATTAAACAAAAAGCAGAGAGAGTATCCAAATCAACAAAATTAGAAATGAAAAGGGGGACATAACAACAGACCCCCAGGAAATCCAGAGAATTATCAGATCACACTTTGAAAATCTATACTCCACAAAATTGGAGAACCTAGAAGAAGTGGACAGCTTTCAGGACAGGTACCATTTATCAAAATTAAATCAAGATCAGATTAAAGACCTAAACAGTCCTATAACACCAAAGGAAATTGAAGTTGTCATTAAAAGTCTCACAAAAAAAAAGCCAGGCAGATGGATTAAGTGCAGACTTCTACCAGGCATTCAAAGAAGAGCTATTATCAATACTCCTCAAACTGTTCCATACGGTAAAAACTGAAGGAATATTGCCAAACTCTTTTTATGAGGCTACAACAACCCTGATACCCAAGCCACTCAAAGATGCAACAAAGAAAGACAACTACAGAGCAATTTCCTCATGAACATTGATGCAAAACTTCTCAACAAAATTCCGGCAAACCTAATCCACCAATATATATATATATATATATAAAAAAAAAGTTATTCACCATGATCAAGTAGGCTTCATTCCAGAAATGTAGGGATGGTTCAACAAAAAGAAAACTGTAAATGTCATCATTCATATAAACAAATTGAAGGGAAAAAACCACATGATGATTTCCTTAGATGCTGAAAAGGCCTTTGACAAAATCCAACATACCTTCATGATAAAAGTACTAGAGAGACCAGGAATACAAGAAAAATACCTAAATATAATAAAGGTTATTTATAAAAAGCCAAAGGCAAACATCAAACTAAATGGAGAAAAACTCAAAGCAATCCCACTAAAATCAGAAACTAAACAAGGCTATTCCCTCTCCCCTTATCCATTCAACATAGTTCTCAAAGTATTAACTAAAAAGAGGATACAATTTGAAAATGAAGGAGACAAATGTCTCTATTTGCAGATGACATGATTGTATACATAAGTGACCCACAATATTCTACCAGGGAACTTTTACAGCTGATAAACATCTTCAGCAATATAGCAGGATACAAGATTAACTCAAAGAAATCAGTAGCCTTCATATACACTAAAGATTAAAGGGCTGAAAAAGAAATAAGGAAAACATCACCTTTTATAATAGCTACAAATAGCATTAAATACCTTGGTGTAACTATAACCAAAGAAGTATAGATCTGTTTGACTAAAATTTTAAATCTCTGAAGAAAGAAATTAAAGAGGATATCAGAAAATGGAAAGATCTTCCACATTCTTGGATAGGTAGGATCAACATAGTGGAAATGGCAATCTTACCAAAAGCAATCTACAGATTCAATGCAATTCCCATCAAAATCCCAACACAATTTTTACAAACCTTGAAAGAACAATACTCAATTTTATTTGGAATAATGGGAAAGCCAGAATTGCCAAAACAATTTTGCTCAACAAAAGAACCTCAGGAGGCACCACCAACCCCAACTTCAAATTATACTCTAGAGCCACAGTAATAAAAGCAGCCTGGTACTAGCATAAAAACAAACTTGTAGATCAATAGAATCAAACTGAAGATGCAGACATTAACCCATACACCTATGAACACTTGATTTTTGACAAAGAGGCCAAAGATATTCAATGGAAAAAAGAGTATCTTCAACAAATGTTGTTGGCATAACTGGATGGTAGTGTGTAGAAAATGAAAATAGATTCAAACCTATCACCTTGCACAAAACTTAAATCCAAGTGAAACAAAGACCTCAGCGTAAACCCAGCTACACTGAACTTGATAGAAAAGAAAGTGGGAAATACCCTCCAATGCATTGGCACTGGTGACCACTTTTTAAATATAACACCAGTAGCACAGACACTAAGAATAACAATCACTAAGTAGGACCTCCTGAAACTGAGAAGCTTCTGTAAAGCCTAGGACACATTCAGTAAGACAAAACAACAGTCTACAGAATGGGAAAATATTTTCACCAACCCTACAAGTGACAGAGGATTGATCTCTAAAATATGTAGAGAACTCAAAAAACTAGAGCCCAAAACCCTTAATAACTTAATTTAAAAATGGGATTCAGGAGTCTCCATCTGACCGCGAAGAAGACAGACATGTAAGAAATCCAGGTGAGCCACGGACTGGGCCATGTGGTGGGTAGCTTAGTAGAAATGGGTTGGTTTAAGATGAAAGAGCTAGCTAGTAATGTGCATGAGACATAGGCCAAACAGTATGAAGTTAACATAAGTATCTGATTCATTTCTTTGGGGGACAAAGCCACCGTGGGCAGGTTCTAAACCTCTGGCCCAAATGGGCCCAGGGAAACATTCTACAACAGATGGTGTCCCAAAGTGGGCCGAACACCCGCATAAAGCCTGAGAAAGTTTAAAAAGTTTAAAGAGCGTTCTAGATGACTGAAACAGAGCCAAAAGCAGCTTTTTGAATTGCATATTTAAATTGATTTATGGTACAGAGACAGCATGGTGTTCAGGCTGGAATTTAAAAGTGGCGCATCTGTGGCACACAGCTTAAACTCATAGTTTCACAGAAGGCTTGGCATAAGGGTGATTGATTTAAGGTTTCTGCTTATATTGAACAGAAAGGAAACAGAGTCAAAAACAATTTTTCTGGTAACAGATTTTTCTGAGTTTGCTCTGTTTGCTGGCAGCGAGAGACATACAGAAGGCTCCACTGCCATACTGAAAAGCCGTCAAAAGGGGCGGAGTCAGCAATTAAAGTGATACCGACATTTAAAAGCTCTTTGGGTTAGAAAATGATTAAGGATTCTCAATAAAACAGATTTAGACTCACAAAACCTCTAAACGGGGTACAATGTATATAAAATATGCATAGGCTTCAGAGAGAAGAAAAAGGGGGTAAAGAAAGCCCTTAAAAAGGAGAAATAGGAATAAAGATTAAAAGGCCACATGAAGATGGCAGATAAACAAAGAGTCTGGATTATGGTTATTATGTTTTCTTTTAATTTTTTAACTTTTATGAGCTAATTGCGGAAAGACAATTGATTGCTAAGTTAAACAAATGCATATACTTTAAAGATATCTTGATCTGAAATCTGCTTATAAGAATATGTTGCTTGGGAAAAGAGTTTCTGCTTTTGTCTCCACAGAAGAACAAAACCTGTGGATTGGTTCCAGGCAAATGTGGTTTCGTTTGCCAAGGCCACCTGAACATTCTCAGCTTCCAAGATGTCAGTTGAGATGATCCAGCCTCAAGACTCCATGAGATCAAAAACGTCCTTTGACAGAAGGAAGTAGTAAAAGAAAGCTACATCCAGTTTCCCAAAAATATTGCCTATTAATGTTTGTTTTCATTACAAATGGTTAATGATCATAGTCAATCTCTTTTTAAAAAAAAGTGGGGAGAATATGATATAGTAATGAATGGAAAATATAAGTGAATTTTGATTTATTGCTATAAACTTAAGGTCAATTTTGTCATGCTGTATAGATTTTTCTACTATTGATTAAGGTATGCTGCTGATGTAACTCATTTAAAATTGTAATATGTAACTGAGAAATGCAGATTAATAGATATCTATGATAACTAAACTTATAGTCATGTTAGTTAGGTTTTTGTAGGTATACAAAGATATATTTCAATTAGATAGGTAGTCTTCAAACACTTCAAAGACATGCAGAATATGACATTTAATATATTTTAGGAACTTAGACTTTTCTGGACAGTGAGACAGGTCTGCTCCTGGCAGCACCAATGTATTTCAGGAAAATGATCGCATTGAAGAAACTTAATGTGGAATTTACTTTGTGGCAACAGTTAGCCACTGGACAAGAAGCTGTTCTGGTATTGACTGCTTGATAGCATGCTGTGTAAACTAGACATGGAGGTTCCATAGGAAAGTGACCTCTGAACATTGGCAGAACAAGCTGAGATGGTTCTTCGTGTTCCTGCTTTGCAGAAAAAAATTGCCAGGCATTCTTCAGGACACAAGAAGAAGCAACTGATGGACTGTATAAGATTTCCTGCATCACTGAAAGATATGCCAGAGATTTGGGGCCTATAGACTGAAGATGGATGCCCCAACATTACAAAGGAATTTTGGGTGACTGTCCAGGCAGACAGGTGTCATCTCTGTTGTTTTCTAGATTTTGGAAGTTGTACTTCCTGTTTATTTGGATAATATTATATCTTTCTGTGGTCTTTGGTGTGGCTGAAGGTTTAATAATTATAGGTATAGTTCTTTTTAGTTTAAAAGGTATATTACATGGAGTATTCTCTTTAATTTTGTGAATTCAAATAGACTGGATATGATGACTGTAATTCCTGCTTGAGAGCTGTTCTGTTATAATTTTGCTATTTGGAAATTAAAACCTCCCTTTTTGATTAGACAGAAAAGAGGAAGTGTGGTGGAATGTTCTCTGTATGCTGTAAATAAAGTAACTGTTTTGGCCTATGCACAGCACCGTAGAAGTGGGTGAAAAATCAGAGGACAGACAGGTAGAAGAAGGGTGGAGTTAGTCAATCTCCAGTCGATCCTCAAAGAAGACAGACATGTAAGAAATCCAGGTGAGCCATGGGTTGGGCAATGTGGCGGGTAGATTAGTAGAAAAGGGTTGATTTAACATGAAAGAGCTAGCTAGTAATGTGCATGAGACATGGGCCAAACAGTGTGAAATTAAAAAAAAAAATGGGATTCAGAAATAAAAAGGGAATTCTCAGCAGAAGAATTAAAAATGGCTGAAAGTCACTTGAAATGTATTCAATATATTTAGCCATCAGAGAAATGCAAATCAAAACAACTTTGAAATATCACCTTATACCTGTCAGAATGGCTAAGATTAAAAACACAGATGACAGCCTATGCTGGAGAGCATGCAGAGCAAGGGGAACACTCCTCCATTGTTGGTGGGAGTGTAAACTTGTTCAGCCACTTTGGAATGTAGTATGGTGGTTTGTCAGAAGACTGGGAATCAATCTCCCCAAGGATCTAGAAATACCACTCTTAGACACATACCCTGAAGAAGCACATTCACACCCCAAAAGCATTAGCTCAGCTCTGTTCATAGCAGCATTATTTGTAATATCAAGAACCTGGAAACAACCTAGATGCCCCTCAACTGAGGAATGGATTAACAAGCTGTGGTACTCTACACAATGGAGTACTACTCAGCAGTAAGAAAAAATGATATACTAAAATTTGCAGGCAAATGGATGGATATGGAGAATATCCTCCTGAGCGAGGTATCACAATCCCAGAAATATAAGCAGGGGATGTACTCACTCATTAGTGGACTTTAAAAAAAACAAATAAAAAGAAAGAGACATCATTGCACACAAGAACTCAAGCCTAGAGCATAGCTAAATAACACAATGCCTCACTTCTACATTGATGGGCTCTGGCAGGGGTGTGGGTGAGGAAAGATTTGTTCTCTTTAAGGGTCTGGCCACAGGGAGTTTATTTATGCTCCAATAAGTAAATGAGCAGTATGAATGGGTGGTTTTCAAAATGGGGAGATCATAAGATTAGGCATGATTCTGAGAGGTCTGATAACTGAGTTGGATGGAGTGCATGATGAAAAAACAGCAAATAATATGTGTGTGTGTTGTGTGTATGTGTGTATAAAAGAAATACTATGATTAAGATCAGTGTTTCACTGACTTTGTAACTTTTTGAGGCTTTGTCTATTTTTTAAGTTTATAGAATTATATGATATGTACTTGTCTTAGTTTTTTAGTTATAGTAGAGTTCTGTAGTAAGTTCATATTTGTTTGTGCTTGTGTCTGTTATTGCTGTTTTTATTTTTAGTATGGAGTATTTTATTAGTATTCCAAGCAGGTTACAAGGTATGCATTTGTTAAAAATTATTCATTGAATTTAGTTTTAATTTTGTTATCTAAAAACTCACCAGTTTTCTCAGATTCTTCAATTTATTGAAACAAGTTTATAATGTATGTCCTTACGATTTTCTGTAATTTCATTCATATCTGTTATAATGCTTGCCTTTCAATTTCTAGTTCTATTGAAGTAGGTCTTCCCTTTTTTGTTTAATTTGGTTAAGAATTTGCCAATCATGTTTTATCCTTAAAATAAATAAATAAATTTTTTAAAGATCAGACCAATAACAGTAAAGAAAAATTAAAATAAATGTTTAGAGTCTCAAAATTGGAAATCTTGTTTTAACATGTGGAACAAAATTTTAAAGTCACAAAAGAAAATATTGGTAAATTTGACTGCTAAAATAAAATCTATACATAAAAAAAATTCACCAGGATTCAGAAAGTAGATTACAAGCTAGGAGAAATGTGGATGGAGGACATCCAGAGATGGCTTAGAGAAAAGATTGTCAAACTATTCCAAAATTAAGATGTATTCCATTTCAGCCTCAATAAGAAAGTTGTTAAGCAATACTACAAAAAAAAAGAAACAAACAAACAAAAAAACACACACACAAGCTCAGAGCACACTTGTAGTGTTTACCTGAGCCCAAGAATTCAGGGGCAACCAAGACAACATAGGAAAATCCCCACACAAAACTAAAATTAAATAAATAAATAAATAAATAAATAAATAAAACATTTTAAAAACCTGTAATAGGCTGTGGCTTTCCATTATCAAAAAGCAAGTCATTTAGCTGCCTTATAGTAGTTTTGTTGGTGGTGCTTTGGGGTTCTTGTTGCTGTTGTTGTTGTTGTTGTTGTTGTTGTTATGTCCTGATTCCAGCCCTACCTTTCTAAATAAACTCAGAGGTACTAATGTAGGGGTCCCACCACACCTTAGTTCTGTCCCACGGTTGGTATAGAGTGAAAAGCTGCCAGATGAAGAATACACTTCCTCCCCATCTATTTTCTGTTCCTGCCAGCAACATACTAGGCCAGTTTTCACCTTCAGGCTCACTGTCCAGTTACTGCAGCCCCAGAGTCCAGTTTGCATGGTCCCCAGTCTTGATCATTCATCCTGTGGGCTCCCTATCTCTAGCCTCATCAGTAACCCTGCAGGAAGTTTGGTCTAAGCCTTACAGGGTCCCTCCTCCAGCTTCACAGCACTGCCTAAGTCATACTCGATCCACAGAGCTCTGAGCCTATGTTAAGAGGTTCTTCATCAAGTTTTTTTAAATTAATCATTTCAACATCTTTGCTTGCTCCTGAGCCATCTGTTTCCTGTAGTCAATCACTAATCACACAAACACACACACACACAGTGTCTTCTTGCCTTAGTTCTCTTCTTTACAACCTTTGGAAAGTTTGAGAAGTCTGTATATGAAACTAAGCAGAAACAGTGGGGATGGTTTCTGCCTGGATCTTAACTGTATGCAATGAAATGTGTAGAGACACAGTCTCTGACATCATTTGAGGAAGGCTGATATTCCCTGTGATGGCTTAGGTGTCAAATGCCCCCATATTTGTTAGAACATTTGATCCCCCATCTTTGTGGCACTGGATTGAAATACTCTGGAACCTTTGGGCATGGATGGAGAGGATGGTGCTGGAACATAAGTCTTGAGGCTCTAATTAGGTTTGGTTTCCTGACTGCCATGGCCAAGAAGCCAGGGGCCCCAGATCCCACCTTCATGGAGCCACCCACCCTTTGCCTTCCTTGAAGTGAGAGACTGTATCTACTGAACCATGAGTTTTCTTGTCAGCTGTGATGTCCCGGCCACAAGAAAGGTAACACTCCAAGAAAGCTGGCAGTTAACTATGATTTCATTTCTAGAAACTTATCTGACAGATATTCCCATACATGTGTGAAATACAATGTAAAAAAAGATGGAAACTGTTGTGTTTTTGACAAAAGTGAATGATGAAAAGAAAAATTGAAACATCACCAACAAAGAAATGCTTCTCTTCATTTTTTTATTTTTATATAATTATTTTTTTTGGAATCTCATTGTCCTGGCTAGTATTATATCAACTTGACACGGGCTATAGTCATCAGAGAGAGGAAGAAATTGAGAAAATGCCTTCATAAGATCAGGGCTATAGGTAAGCCTGTGGGGGGCAGTTTATTTTTCTTTCCTTTTTTTCTTTCTTCTTCTATTATTAAAACCTTTTTCTCCTTACCCTCCTGCCCTTTTCCCAGTCCTCCCCCAGCCTCTCCCCTCCCAAACTCCCAATTCACTCCCCAGGGAGGGCAAGGAATGCCAAGATGAGTCAATCTGGCGTGGCATATCCAGCTGAAGTCAAAGAGTAGGCTGTGCTCTGATTTGAGGAGCTGAAATTACAGATGACGAACCTTCATGAAACCTCTGAATGTGAATAACTATTGGAAGGTAAGGGCAATGTGTGAAGCCTCTTGCCAGAATAACCAGAGTTTATTCCTGGTGCATAAACTGGCTTCTTGGACCCCATGCCCTGTAGGGAAGCACCTTTCTCAGCCTTGATACTGGGGGCATTTTCTTGACTGGTGGGGGAGGGCTCAGCCCATTGTGGGTGGTACTATCCCTGGGCTGGTGGTCCTGGATCCTGTAAAGAAAGCAGGCTGAGCAAGCCATGAAGAGCAAACCAGTAAGCAGCTACCTTCCATGGTGTCTGAATCAGCTTCTGCCTCCAGGTTACTGCCCTATTTGAGTTCCTGTCCCGACTTTTTCCAATGATGAAAAATGATATGGAAGTGTAAGCAAAATAAATTCTTTCCATTCCAGTTGCTTTGGACACCTGTGTTGTTTTATTTCAGCAATAGAAACACTAAGACACTCGTATATGTATACAATGAGATATGACTATATCCATCATGCCTCAACCCCATTTCAAAACCTCTTGTAGCAGACAATGCTTTAAGTATTCATTCATGAAACATTATGCAGAAATAAAAATAATCCTTAAAAACCAGTATAAAGTCTGAGAATATGGTGAATATGAAGGAAATGTACAATGTACTGTTTGTAGTCATGGCTTAAATTTTTTAATTACAAAAAAATATGTTTTCACTGAGTGTGTCTAAGAGGGTGCATAAGAAACTGGGTACCTCGAGAACAAGAGAGAGAAAAAGACTTGAATTTTACTGTCAACCCTTTTGGACCTCGTGAATTTTATAGGATGTACATATATCACATCTACCAAAAACATTTAATTCAAAAAAATTTTAACTATCCACTGGGAGAAAATGAAGAATTCTCTAACTCAAATCTGCAAAGTGTGCAAAAATGTTTATCTGCTCTTTCTCCCAAGGCAACATTAACAAGATGTTAAAAAAAATAAAAATGATATAAACTTGCTGCAATGAAAAGAATAGGAGAATAGCTATTAGCGAGTGAAATATTTCTAAACATTTCTGCAAGAGGAAAAGTGGATAAAACATTTTGAAGCTGGCCGAGGGAAACTGTAGTCTAGAATATATGAGGACTATGAGAAGGCTGCAGGCAAGCAGGGAGAAAATCTCCCCAGGAGAGCCGAGAAATCACCATCCTGCCTCCAAAACCAGAGCCCAGACAGTAGATGTTAGACCCTGGAGGTTGTTAACAGTGCTGATTCCACAGCCCTCCCTTAATCCTTTAATCACAACTGGCTGTGGGGGGAAAAAGTGTTTTACTTCCATGCCAAAAACAAATGCTTAAACAAAGGGTACTTTTTTAAAGAGAATTACCAAAATAAAGCAAATAAATGGAGATAGTGATGTTTGTGGGCTCTCAAAGGTGTAGGGAGCCCTTTAAATTGCATAATTAAAGAATGTCCAACCTGAAGGCAGCCTCACCACACATTCATCCAAAAAACATAGGCGCATTGAATTTTTTTCCCTTAGTCTTAAATATGATGGATGACCAAAGTCCATTATGCACTTGTACTTGAGGTGAATGCAACTTAGAAGGAAAATACTGAGATAAGAAGGAGAAAATTAACTCTGGAGGTGATACAGCTACTCGGGAGACAGAAGAAATTTTTGAAATAAAACCTGTGCCAGGTTTGATGGATGGCACAGACTTGCAATCCCAGCACCGAGGGGCTACTGCAGGAGAATCCTGAGCACCAAGCCAGATAGAACAATACTATTGAAGATGGGTGGGAAAAATCTAAAAATTCACAGGTTACAACTTCACATACAAGTACCCAGGAATAGAGAAGAAATTATTATTTTAAAAATCAATGAAATAACAAAAAATTAAGCACCTGGAAATTAAAATATGTGATTGACAAATTAAATATTATGAACAAATATTTTAAATATAAAAAGAGAGAAAAAATCCAAGAACTGAACCAAGAAATTTCAATATCCAAGTAACAAATTCTAGAAAGAGTAAATTTTGATTGTATAATAATAAAAGAAATAAGAATGCCCCAAATTTGACAATGAATTTCCAAACTAAGATTGTCTACCAAGTACACAAAATAACCAAAATCTTCACACCTGATCCCAGGTTCTGGAAATTTCATAGTATCAAAGGGCTAGAGAGATGATTCAGCAGTTAAGAGTACTTGGTGTACTTTCAAGATACTAAGATTCTGTCCCCAGCACCCACATAGGATGACTCACAACCACCTGTAACTCCAGCTCTAGGGAATCTGGGACTCTCTACTAGCCTCTGCAGATACCTGCTCATACCTACACACTCATAAATAAAAATAAATGTTAAAAAAGAATATTTAAAAAATCCTAAAATTTTCTTCAGCAGAAAAAAATTATTAAATTATAAAAAAACATGTTAGTATCAATTTGAAAAATGAATATAAATTTTAAAGGAGATGATTCTTCACAGTCATAAGCAAAGAGAGATAAAGGCTTTGAGGACCTTTTTATGATAGCTCAGTGAATAAAAGCAATTGCTGAACAAACATGAAGACCTGAGTGCAAATCCACAATGCCCATGTCAAAAGCTGTGTGTAACCTTATTTGTGTCTGAATGTCACTGCTGTTGAAAATAGAGATGGCAGCCACCAGTCTAATTCCAGGCTTAGCAAGGGAGCCTGTCTCAAAGGATTAAGCAAACTATGACAAAGTAAGATGCCCAAAGTCATCCTATGGTTTCTACCCATACACAGGAGCACATGATACACACACACAGGGAGGGGTATTTTCAGCTTAGAATTTGACGGCCATTTAGATACTAATCTGAGAGAGTGGAACAAAGACATCATCAGATATGTAAGAACCTTCCTACCCTTCTATGGAAAATTACTTTAAGACACATTCTGAAAAACCTAAAAGGTAAGGCAAAAAGAGAAAGATGTAAGATCAAAGAAGCTGGAAGCACAGCATAGAGAGTGATAAAAAGAAGACTCAAAATGACATCTCTTAGGCCAACCCAAGTAACAATCAGCCCAAGTTAGGAAGAAAGAGCAGCTTACTCCAAAAATAAGGCATTGATAGGTACGGGGTGGTAGGAAAAAAACCAATGTCTTTGATTTGGCCTTATCCTTACTGTTGAAAAGACAGAAAGTATGGGGGGTTGGGGGAGGCAGATTGGGAACTCTAAGGAACAGCAAAACAAAGGTAAGAAAAAGATAATTATATCACTTGGCTCTGCAGTGAACAATATTCACAAAATCATAATCACATAAACACTCTCAAGCTTCAGTTTTTAAAATCCATCTGTAGACAAAGCACATAATTTTTACTCTGTTAAGAATAGAGTGTAAACTCCACAGGCGATCTGAAAAATATAAGCTGTATGAGGAGAGAAGGGCAAAGGGGAGGAGAGAAATCAGAGAAAGTACTGCATTAGTGTTCCATCCTACAAAATGTAAGATGAGAAGATGGACATTTTGGGACATGCCTCTGCCATCTAAAATTAAACAGAGGTTACAAAGCAGCTGATGGATGCAACATAAGGAGACGACAGACGTGGTCAATCAGAGACATGCCTAAGATGCATCACTGTTTTCTGCCCTGATAAAAGGTCTATAGATGCTGCTTAAAATTCACAAACAAACATAGTGCTTTAGAACTGTTGTCTTTGCTTTTGAAAAGTGGTGGCTATCTCCATAGAAACATGCATTTTAAAAGTTCAAAGTGGCGTAGAACTGGAGGTATTAATCAGCCAAGAGATCATCACTTTTCCAGAAAACAGTTCTACTTTATTCTTCATCTTTTGGGAGTTTATTTTTTGATTTGTGGATGGTTTCATTTTTATTATAGTTCTCTGTTAGTGACATGGAGGATCAAACAAAGCCAGGACCTTGAACACACTAAGCAAACAGTCTACCACTGAACTTCCTCCCCAATTCTCATCTTTTAATAATGGCTGTCTATGAGTCTGGTAAAATATAAATACATGCATAAATGTTAAAGGTGTTATTTCACATATTTTACAGTATGAAACATCAAAGTTTCAAATGTGAGAAATGTGAAGAGGGCCAATAAATATCTTATGAGATCTTGTCAACCTGCCCTCAGTTCAATCCCCAGTGTCAAAAAAAGGAAAAAGAAAGATACAGTATATGATGTTATATAAACTTAATTATCCTCCAAATACCCAGTTTCTTTGAGGTACTCAGTGGAAATAATGGACAATTTTACAACTATATGAAATTTCCTAGCAACTTAAAATAAAGACATTCCATCAAACCCCAAAGTATTAGTGACTTAAGAAACGATAGAAAGGGACTAGCAGGCTAACTCAGGGTAAGGGTGCCTGAAGTCAACCTAATGACCTGAGTTCAATCACCGAGCAAGCATGGTAAAAGGAGGTAAGTGATTCCCATACATGTGCTCTGTCCTCCTCATAATTGCTATAGTAGTCATGCATGAACACACACAACAAATACATAAATAATAGATAGATGATAGATACAAGGATAGATAGATGATCGATAGATTAGATAGATAGATAGATAGATAGATGTGAAATTTAAAAAAAAAAAGATGAAAAAAACACACAAATCACTCTGTTTGGGAGATGAAGAGACCTGAGTCAATGTCCCACCTCTGAATCCAACCCACCCTACAGCTTTTAGAGATACAGTCTTCCTCTCTGAAGCTCAGTGAATGTTCATGTAAAGTGAGAGGGTTGTCCTGTCAGTAAATATACTGCCTACTACCTCTTGGGCATGGTGAGCATTTGTGGGGTACTTTCGATGGTCATAAAGATTAGGGTAAAGTCCTAATGTTCAGGAAGTATTTCAATGGTCTGAATAACAGGATTTTTCTCCTATCATCCCATACAGAGGTCAGATAGAAGGGACATAAATGTCCTAGGTTCTCAGTGGCTCCTCCTCAGTATTGTCTATACCAAGTAAGATTAATAGCTTCAATCACTATGGTCATTGAAGCATAACACTAAGGAGCTGTTAGTAAGCATCCAACCCATGCCTTATCTGGTTTCAGAACTTTTACATAAAAGTTAATTCTAAAAGTTCTTTGCTGAGAAAAATTCTACTTTATTTTTAAAGCCTAAAATCCTGTCACTCCTGTGAATATTTCCTTGGCAGTTGGTCTCTTGCTGCCCTCCCTATTTTCCAAAAAGAATAAACAGTCCTTTTCATTATCTGGCCACACATTTGCATCATGGGAGCATAACTATACATCTATAGGGTTCTTCTCCTAGTCTGAAAACTCCCTTGAGACAAGGACTGTCTTGATCATGTCTTGCTCATGGGGTTAGACCAAACAAAAGGCTCTGAGATAGTACACACCTGCTTAGTGGCGATCTGGATGTTAAGAATTGAACGATCTCTTAGAAACAAAAGCATGCCAGCTTTCATTGCTCTCACTCTTCCTATTTCCTCACAGACACATATATCCTTTATTATCTACAACTTGCAAAGGGCATTTTGTACAGGCTGTAGGACTACAGGAGTAGGTCTCAGGACACACGGCAATGGGACTCTCACTGCTGTAATCTCTTTTAGGCAGCTGCTTATCTCCCCTGCACTACAAGTGTCAGAGAAAGCCGCCCATTGTTGGTATCCTCTCACGTCTTGTTGGGAACTTGTCAGGGACTGTTCTTCTTTCTTTTGTGCTCCTTTGAGTATCTTGGTGCCTTTAATAATAGATGGAGCAGAAAGGGCACCAAGCATCATCCACTGTGGAATTTATCCTCATCACTTTGACTGTCCCTTTCTTGTGTTCTTTCTCTGTCCCATCTCTCACTCTCCCATTGCTTCCTACAGACAGTCCCCAGTATACGTTCTGACCTTCTCACAGGCTTTCCTGTTCTGCTTGCACTGGGTACATACAATTCCTCACCCACAGCTCTAAAAGCATAGACAGGGCTGTTTCCCCTACTCTTCCATCTCCTCCAGGAACTCCTTTTGCTCCTTCGATCTGGGTCACTCCTGTTAACCTCAGACCCTCCTCTGGAGCTTGACCTCACCTGTGCCCTCAGGATATTCCCAGTCTTGGTCACCACACACCCCTCCCTTCTGAGTGAAGGTCATGTTCTGCAATTGATGAGAGAAACCTTAGACTTGCATCAAATAAGAAGCATCCTCCTGATGCTGGGTTTCTCTTAAGAGAAGCACATATTCTCTATATATCTCAGATTCCTAAAATAAAATCTGTCCTGGACATAATTTTGAACTGGCAATACATCAAATGCCACAGCCAACATGGTGCTTCTCTCTGCCTTTAGGACCTGGGCCTCACAATCAAGACAGGAAAGGCCCTGCTGTACATTTCTATTTCCTGCATGGCGACATGAGCAAAAAGCACATGCTAGGCTGGCTGGGTTGGGGTATTTTTATCAGCAAGTATGGATGAGCTCACTGTTATTCAAGAGAGAGAATGAACAATACAGGGAGAAATGAGATAAAATACTATTTTTAGTATGGCACAGCTATACTACTTCTGCATATAAACTCAAAGAATTCTAAGTCAACATGCCACAGAGGTACCTCCATATCCATGCTTATTGTTGTTCTGACCATGATAGCAAGAAATGGAACAGGTCTAGATGTCCATCAACAGATGAATGAATAAAGAATAGGTGGTACATATACACAATGGAGTTTTATTCAGCCATAAGGGAAAATAAAATGTCATTTTCAGGGAAATGAATGGAACTAGAATTCATTATGTTATTTGAAACAAACCAGACTTAAACACCTTGTATGTGAAGCCAGGATTTTAAACATGTGTGTGTGTGTGTGTGTGTGTATGTGTCTGTGTGTGTGTGTGTGTGTGTGAGAGAGAGAGAGAGAGAGAGAGAGAGAGAGAGATGAAACATGGAAGGTAATCATGAGAGAGACAGAGAACTGAGGGTGGGTGGGGATACATGTGACATAAATGTCAAAGGGACTCTGTTAGTGGAGTGAAAGGGATCAGCAAGAGGAGAATGGAGGTCAGGGGAGCTCATGGGAGGCCAAGATAGTATGAAGATGCCATAATGAAACACATTACTCTGTAAGCTAACTTAAAATGGTAACAAGAAATATTGCCCAGTCAAACGAATAAAAACATAGTCTATGGATCTCCAGAATACATTAAACAATTTGTTAACAGCTCATTTGCCATCTGGTAGAAAAAGGAAAACTGGGCCAGGCAGCTTGGTGGAATTTTTAGACCTTCTCAGATCTGTTCTTCTTTTATTCCAGTGATGGCCTTCCCTCGCTTTGCTCTTCTTATTAAACAGAAGATCCTCTCCTGTAGCGCATGCTCATCTTCCATTAATCACAGAAAAATGTCTAGATCTGTGCTGTCTGATATAGTAGTTACTGACTGCCTGTGGCTACTTACATTCTTACTAAAATAAAACAAGTGAAGTTGCTAAGAAATGGTACATAGCCTGTCCATAGTGGTGACCATACAGGACAGAGCAGATAGAGAATGATTCCACCTTCACCTGAACTCCCACTGCTCATGGCTAGCTACGAGGAACCCCCATTCCAATCTGGGCTGATGAAAAGTCACTCTGTAATGGTGGTGTAGAAAGGTAACATTGCCACAGAGGATTTATAAAATGCAGAGGCAAAATGTCTTGCCCTTTTAAATGTGGCTGAAACTCTTCATACTGTAGAACAAAGTGCAAGCTTCCCAGACATAAAATAGAGAAGTTATGACTGAGATGAAGATGTTTATGGGCAATGACAAGGTGGAACAGGAAGCATTATAGATAAAATAAAAGGAAGAAAATTATGATGCATGAGGTGAACAGAGGAATTCTCAGGGCAGAGTCCATAGGTAGCACAATCTGGTATCATCAGTAAGCATCCTAAATTGCCTGAGCCAGGTCCTTTGAGATGATCCCTGGAGTTAACTCTGAAAGGATAGTGAGCATGGAGTGAGGCTAGAGGACCTGGAGTAGAAGTTTAGCTAGGAGAATGGCAGGGCTACGAAGACCCTCACATCTGTGAACTCTGATATGGGCTAATCTTTACACCCCAATATCAACAGGATATGAGCTAATCACACCACAGGCTAATCGTGCAAGTTTTTTGAAGTTTTGTTCTTTTTGTAAAACAGATTTATAAACTAAATAGTGATCTCTGTCCTAACACCTGAAACCTGTGTCTATCCTACCTTGCTTAGAAAAGGAATTTTCCAGATATAATCAAGACTCACAGATAACAAGACTATCTGGGAATGTGCGGTTGAATTTAATGTAATAACAAGAATCCTTATAAATAGGGAAGCAAGAGATCAGAGGAATAACAAAAATGCTCTCACCCTGTGGTGGAAGAACAGGGTCACAAACCACAGAATTTTTGTGCAGCGTGTTCTGGCTGCTACATAAAGAAATAAAGCATATTCACCCCCAAATCTTTCAGAAAAAATAGAACTCAGTAATCTTACCCAGAGTCCACCAGCTGATAAGCATTTATGCTATATCCTTAAGGCATTTCCAGAGCTCCAAATCCCTATAGCTGTGTTGGAAAACCTGGGAAAACTCATTTCTCTACCATATTAAAGAAATAATTCAAAATATTAAAAAGATTTTTTAGTCTAGTATTGTTTAAATGGATAAAAATAAAAACAAATTAAATATTCTTTCTGTCTGCTGATATAAACCAATAACTTCATCTCCCCTTCCTTCCAATTAACTGCACCCACCTTGTAAACACTTCTCAAATATAACACTACCGCTTTGGACCTGCTTACCTCCAGCCTGGATTTCTAACACACCTCTGATTGGTGTCCTCACAGTCACTCTGTTCCCTTCCATACTAGTTTTCACAAAGCAGCAGGAACAATCATTCTAAAAGAAAACCATCAACCCTCACACTTCAGACGGCTCAATGGCTCCTATGTCATCGTTGGCTTCCACCTTCATGAAACCCACTCAAAGTGACATAAGCAAATACATGCTGATTCCCTCCATTCCATCAGCAGTCTCCATAGAGAACAAGATGGCTGTTTTTAATTTTCCTGTCTCTGATAACTTCCTGGCAGCTAGAGAACTGAGAACAGAAGCAGCAGCAAGTACAGAAGTCTCCTCACCTCACTATTCAGAGCCCAGAACTCTTTCTGAAGGCTCCTCCCTACTCCAGTAGAGGACAGAAAGCTAGGCATTTTAACTTTCAAGTCACTGTAGGGGCAAACTAATAAGATGCAATCAGATGAAAAGTAGACAGGTCAACCCTGTTAACTCTAAGAACCTTAGGAGGATTCGTGACAAGCTCCTAGGCAACCAGAGCCTTGTTGACTCCTTTGCTTCCTTTCTTCACCTTGAACCTGAGTTTCATCATCGATTCATTTCCTAAAGCATAGGAGGATTTATCTAACTCCAAATGTTTCTGCATGCTACTCTCTGTGGTTCAGCTAACTTCTGCTCTTTTTCTAATTTAAATTTGCATGACTCTTTTCTAATTTAAATCTGGGACTGTTTTCTGCATTCCTCCACTGTAGGTTAAATGCTCCCCCCAAAATTATCCACTATGTTGTCAAATATTTACTATGTCAAATATACATATTGTCCACTATGATAAAGTCCTTGAGGGTGCTGATCAGACGCTACCATGTTTGCTATTTTGTTTTCAGAGCCTGATATAAATTCTGTCACATACTGAATAGCAACCACTGCCTGTTGAATCTGACTTTGAAGCAAAGGTGAGGTGATGGTTACCAGTTAAGTTAGATACAATTCTGTTCCTCTAGAATATGTTGGCATACACCCTATTCTAGGCTCATAGCTTTAAATTCCTCATTTGCTTGTATAACAGCAGACACTGAAGCCTTATGGATAATTCTCTATTGATTATTTGTCCTCCAAATTTCTGAGTTCTTACAGAAATTGTGCTAAAAGCTAGATAGATAGATAGATAGATAGATAGATAGATAGATAGGGCAAAAACACAGAAGCATTCAGCATTCAGCAGCAATGAAAAGAATACCAAGCTGAGAGAAGAACAAGGCTGAACTAGTGCGTATGGAATCCTGGTTCTGCTCTCTGCCAGGACTGTGAGGTAGAAGTAGAGTCCCTAAGAGAATGGCTCTAAGGAGTATGTACCTTGTACATACAACCTGAACCAAAACACCTGTGACTCACTCGGTAGAAATCACACAAATACAGACTTCAAATGTTCATATTAGACAGTGGTGAAATCAGGACCTACCTGTCATTCAAGTATCAATGTAAGTCTCCAGAACTTTTCTGTGATGGGGACAATGAGAAGGAAGCCCCAGTGGTAACTAAATTAGAATCTTCAGCAACCCTGTAGACACAAGCCCAGAGAGTTATTTAATTTGATTTAAAGCAAATAGAGATGTGACATTTCTTGCTCACCTGAGTTTATTGAATAAGATTTATATTCACTACATAAATGGATGGCTTAGTGATTTATGCCATATCCATG
Organism: Sigmodon hispidus; assembly: GCA_004025045.1. Taxonomy (NCBI): domain Eukaryota; kingdom Metazoa; phylum Chordata; class Mammalia; order Rodentia; family Cricetidae; genus Sigmodon; species Sigmodon hispidus. Next base: position 48,631 of record PVIH01009104.1, on the reverse strand, counting down.
TGATGGATGAAATAATAAGCAGTCATTCAAACTAACAGTGACATACCCAGAGAGAAATAAGCCTCACAATGACAAAGCCCTATAAATAGAGCTCATTACCTGCGTTTATGCTCTCTGGACACTCTCATTTTAACCTAAACATCTGGGTCCATTTAGTCAGGGTCTCTCAATACAAAAATCTCCAAAAAATCTTTATAAAAAATTGTTCAGAAAAATAGAAAATGGATCCATTGAGAGTAAAAATACTCACATTTTATGATGAGAACAATGTGTTTACTATATGATATGGCCATAATTACTTGCTCTCTATGGGTAAAGACTACATGTGTCACTTCGCCTCTTCTGTTTCAACTTACGGAAGAAGAATTTTCTATCCATACAAAATAAATGAACCATCGTCTCTTCTGATCTAGGTGCTACCTGATACCTCCTGGGCCCCTAATATTACACAATCTGACACGGTTTGATCAATGTTGCTTCAATGACTTGATGATCAAGCCTTAGCACATCCTTTTGCATCTACTCAAAACAAAGCTTTAGAGTCCTCAGTCTGTCTTAGCCCTACTCCAGAGCAGCTATTACAGAATGCCACATAGTAGGCAATTTTTTTAAGTTCCTCACATTTCTGGAGGTTAGAAAAACGTAGATCAAGAAGCCTGAATCTAACAAGGAAACAGACACACTCTCCAGATGACAGCATTCATCCATTCAAGAGGAAAGAACCCTCATCTGAATATCTGAAAGATCCCACCTCTCAGCACTGCTACAATGGGAGTTAAGTTTTCAAGACAGAAATTTTGAGGGACACATTCCAGTTGTATACGACATTTGAGCATAGGCATCCCAATTGGCTGTGGACATAGAAGTTTTTTCTCCTCTTGGGCTTTTGTTATCATCCACTTTTTCTAAGTTATAACACCTTGCTTAGGTGGTGTCTCACTCTGTCACACTGGTCTCTGAGAGAAGTTCACACACACACACACACACACAGAGAGAGAGAGAGAGAGAGAGAGAGAGATTTTATTTCTGGAACTTTTAAAGCTACTCTCACCTATGGATGGCAAAATGTGTGCTGCCCCTCAATAAAGGCAGTGAAGAGGACTCACTACCTCTCCCCATGAGGGAAAAGCAATCTCTTCCCTAGGGGACAAAAGAACCAGAATTGTTTGTTTCCTCTAGATGGTTGAGTCCTTATAAAGGACAGCTTATTTGGCTTCTGTGGTGCTCAACACTCTAAATGCTGAACTACAAATGGGAAAAGCCAATCTAAGATCGAGACTTGGCTCTTATCCTACCTCCAGTTTCTCCCAAGCAGCCCAAATAACTGCCATCTCTTTTCTTTAGGGCAAAAATCCTTGGGCAAATCTCATATGGTTCTGCTTCTATTTTGTCACCTGTCTTAATCATATTCTATGGTGTCTAGTGTACACACAAAACTGTAATTGAACTTATTTTATAGTTGAGTGCTTGTTTGTAATTTCCCAGGCCTCACCTATCTATCTCTGTCTGTTTCAAAACCAGAGACAGAAAAGTAAGATGTCCTGTTTGACAGCTGAAATCCCTTGAGATTTACAAAGAACTTAGGATAAGATTTGCAGAATGTCTGTGACTTTCTCTCTTCTGCCCTTCCTTCAGAAAGTTCTGACGCAATAGCTAATTACCTGAGTGTTTCAATGGTGTCATCCTCTATGCCAAATTGAGCCCTGTGAGATGATCTAAACATTACATCTTAGATGCCCAGATTCTCAGCATAAGTTGATCACCCAATACTGAGTCATTTAAGAAGTCATGTCCAACTAATCATAATTTTTTTCTCAAATATTCTTCAACCAGGAAAAAATGTGTTATCTTATTACACTTAAAATCTCAGCACCTCTGAATAATTTGTTAAGCCTTCCCTCATTTCAAAGGTAAAATAACATTACTAAGGAGCAGTAGTTTAATGTTCATTAGCCTATAATAACATGTATCTCATTGGAATGTGTGTGTACATGTTTTCCCCACCTGTGAGCTATAAGAACTGAGGCTGTACAATCCTCATTGATTCATTAATTTATTTATTCAATAGGCATCTTCATTTCACTGTGTGCCAGACACTATCCTAAGCCCCATTTATCAGCTCTGTCTCAAGAGACATTAAATTACTGAATTTTGTCTGAGCAAAGGAGACTAAAAAGAATTAAGAAGTAAGTAATTAGCCTGATCCCTTCCCTAAAAAAAATCAAGCATTCATTCTTCATCTACTTCTTCCATGGTGCACAGGCTGTTCTGTCAGACATATTGCTTTTCATCTCTCCTAACCCATCAAGTAAAGGGTACCTTAAAACATCTCTGCACAAGAAAGGAAAAGTGAATATGGTATTTCTAGGCCTGGCTCCCTAAAGCTAAAATTATATTTCCACTACCTGATGGTCTTAGGGATACCTCTCTTTTTTACTGAGCATCCAAAATAGATATAACCTTTTCTCTCAAATCTCCATATTTCTTCATATTATTAAATGTAGAAAAAATACTGACAATAAAAAGGACAACAAGCCAAAGAAAAAGTTATAGTTAAGCAAGCTCTTTAAGTTCACAGGTCCTGGTTAATGCTCCCTAAATCAAACCAGCCTATCCCTCTTCTTACCTGTGTATCATGTTAGAGCCTCAAAAGCCAGGCTCCCATAAGCAAGGACCTTTGATGGTGATGAACCCCCTACATTCTGCTTGGTACCCCCATCTGTCAGACCATCTTCACCCCCACAAAAAACTTTGGAATTATCTAAATATTTTGTGTGAAAACCAAAGTCCTACCTTTGCCTGCAACCATACTCAATTGTTTTGTTTGTGTGGTCAAACTTAAAATATAATAACCCAGCCTCAGAACCAGAGGTCAACACATAGTTGGATATCCAGTGTACTTTTCTTTCCTGTCAATTCCTGTGTCCCTCTTCCCCTTCTCAGAAACTTCACTTATACAATTTCCCATGAACCTCACTTCCCATTGGTACCTTATGTTTGACTGTCAACTTGCATCATGACTTTGGGACACCCAGCTCAAAGCATTTACACACACACACACACACACACACACACACACACACACACACATGCACTTGAAAATGAATGAATGGGTATATATTCTTCAATAAAGCATGAATTATACTATGGGGCAAACTTGCCGCACACATAAAAAGTCTTAACAGTTTTATGTTTTATTATAAAAGGAATGAAATTTTACATTCTAATTTTAACATATTGATATTTTGTAAATAATGTAGGCTTAAAATTACTTAGAATCATTTTAAATAACCCAACCATTTCCCATATTTCTCAACATCTGCAGGCAAGTCCCTGAGGATGGTGTAGAAAGCATGTAACCTAGCAAACCTGGATAAAACTGGACTCAGTTGGCAGTTGACAAACAATATTCAACATCCAAGCAGTTGCTCTTATCTCTCTTGGTATTGTAATATTTCAGGAGTCTAAACTTATTCATGCAGATAAACATATAGTTGTGGATCGGATGATAGTCTTGTGTTTTGAACACTGAAGCTGTCTGGTTACTTATTTGTTTTTATATTTTATTTTCACACCAGAGCCACCGACCACCTCAACGAAGAGCCAATGAGCCAGTGAGTGTTTGATGACTGCCTAGAAGAAATAAGATCAGCATATCTTCTTATTGAAAAGTCACGACATTTCTGTCATTTGCAGACTAAAATGTTTCTGATCCACTGGTCAGTTTATTATACTGGTTAGGGGAAATACCACTGAAAGATTTTTCAACAAAGATAGTAATAATGTTGTTCTCTACAACACCAAAGTTATCATTTTCATCATATCCACATGATTAAAGAATTTCAAATGACTCAGGGTCTCTGTAATCAACTTTCTTTCATCAATTCTGAAACACCATCTTTATTCCAGTATGTTTGTTGTGAGCCATGAAAACTCTAATAGCTTTGCCTTACAGCTATTTATTGAGAATATTCAGTCTCTTATAGGTTCCTAAGTGAGTTAAATTTGTGTGTGTCCCCCCACCAATTATTAAGATAAGAATTTAATCAATTCATCTCATGTGGATATTGATGTTTTTTCAAGATTTTTTCCCTCATCAGTTAAAGAATAAATCAATCTTTAATTTGTAAACTTTGACAAACACCTCCACCCAATTCAGTATAAATGTATTTGATGGTAGGGAAAAAAGAAAACAGTTTTCAAAACCGCTTCACTGTTCAAAGTTTCTCCTAGGAAATAACTTTAATAATGAAACCATTTTTAAGTTGGTTTAATTACTTTGGGAGAAAACTTCACTTTTTTGAAAATTTCCCAAGTATAAAAAGTGATTATGGTGAGTAGAAAGATAGGTTAGTGATTAGAAGCATTGGCTGCTCTCCAAGAGGACCCAGGTTCAATTCCCTACACCCACATGGTAGCTCACAGCCTCCACCCCTCTAGTTCCAAGCGACCTGTTACTTTCCAAGCCCTAGGCAGGGACATGCAAGTTGATAAAACACCCATATGCATAATATAGAAATAAAATTTTTTAAAGAATGCCATTAAAAGTAGTTATATGAAAAAAATTACAGCCATGCTAGTCTAAATTAAATATGTTACTTGAGTTAAGAAAGAGTTTAAGAAAAAAAAAAAAAAAAAAAAAACAGAGCTCTAAGAACTCTTAAAATTTTGGCAGGGAAAAAAATTTGCATGTGAATGTTTTTGTAAGATTTAGGATGGAGCTTCCGACAGTGAGAGTGTAGTTAAATGTGTGGCTTTCTTCAAAGGAGAGAAACACGTTTTACACCCATTCACATTTAAACATAATAAATCCTATATTTAGATAGGCTTCTCAAAACATCTTAAACCTTTTAATTTGAATGTTGCTATTTGCTGCCAGTTACAAATGACGAGAGGTAGTTTTGTAGGCTTCTCTCTAATTCAATGGGGACAATATTAATTACTACACAGCTGTACACTTAAAGACTGCTTTTCTGTATTTCCCGGGCGATCCTGCTTGTTTTGGGGCTTGCACTGCAAGCTGTCTTTATTACGCAAGATCCATTCTCACATGGAAATGCAATTTTTAACTTGTTTCCTTGCAGGGCTAGGGATTGAAAACAGACCCTTGCACATGCTAAGCAAGTACTCACCCCAAACTACATTCACAGTGTTCTAGGTTTTAAATGTTCATAATTTTTAAAAAGAAATCAATAATGACAGCAAAATTGCAAAATTCAAAAATGTAATTTTGTGCTATTCAAACTAGACAAAAATAAACATTGTTGTGATAAATATTTTACTTGATATAATTTTGGCAGGAATTCAACATAAATGGTGAAAATTGAATATGAGAGAAAAGTCAAGAGGAAAAGAAATCAAAAGCTGCCCAGGACTCTAGCTGCAGATGTCTATATATGTAAAATTCTAGATCCCCTCCCTATTTCTTCACACACAGCCCAGGGAAGGTGAAAAATGGGATCAATGGTTGGCGCTAAATGGGCAGCCAGCCCTGTCTGAACCAGACTGACTAAGTGATTTGAATTTCCTAAAAGAAAAATGTGAGCTTTGAAACTGCCAAGTTACTGGTCCCCAAGCACACAGAAGGATTAGGACTGACTGAGAGAATGAAGAGAGAAACAGAACAAAGCAAAGATGGCTGCATCCCCACCAGGCTCCAGGCATCATGGTACTGTTGCTAACCCTCCTTCCTTTTGGTCATCATTACCTGAGAGCCAGTAGAGTCCCAGCTTTGTCATGTGCTGATTTGGTTGAGTTTCTTCCCAACAGGGCCCAAAAGAGTTCTAACATTCTCTGTCTCTACTTCAGCAAATACTAATGGAACACATGTACTATAACTGAGTTCTGCATTTTGAGAAAAATAAAATACTGATTAATGTAATCAGCTTCAGATCTCTTTGCTCTCAAAGCATTTGTAATTTGGAAGTACTCTGGCAGCATGGACATGTAAGCAAGACTCTCAAGACAGTAGGGATTTTCCAGTTGTAAAATGAACTGCTTTTGACTGTAAGAAACACTACGGCAAAGTCATGAGGTGAACTGCATATTTAGGATTAGAAAGTCACTCTGTGTTTTCTGAGGTTTACAATAGAAGAAGAAAGTGGGAAGAACTGAAACTGTGCAGATAGAAACTCAACAGAAAAGCACTGAAGGACATACGGGGGCAGTTGAAAAGGCCGATCTAGTTGGAGATCTTCCAAAAGGAGTAAAGCATAACTTAAAGAAGGAGAAGATGATAAGTTCAAACAGAAAGAGCTACACAATTAGTGAGACCCAGTACTCAATGAAAACTCAAAGCTGCTTATGCCAGATATTTAAGAATGGCAGTATAGGAGCACTATACCATGAATGTAGTTACATACTATAGCTACACCTGGCACACCCACAAAGTCAGCAAAAAAAAAAATACAGAAACTTTCTTGTATTTATTTTTATCTTATCTTTTTCTCTTTTTTATTTCTAAGTATTCTATGTAAAATGAATTTTAAAATGTATAACTACTCTACCTAAAAGTTACACATGTTTACCAATGTTTATATAAATACTGATAAGGTATATCTAAAATTCATAGAAAACAGCAAGTGCAATTTCATTGGTTTTCTCTTATATTTTAAATCTTAAAAAGATAGCATAAAGCAGAAGAGGGCCATCATGGAGTAGACAGTGTTAAGTATAGATATTAAGGGAGCATATCCTATCAAAGTTTTTTATATGCATGTAAGTGCCATGACAAAACACATTATTCTGTTTAATTAATAAACTCTAACACAAAAAAATAAAGGTAAAGACTTTAAGTAAACATCAAACTGTGCTTCAAATCCCTTGATGCACATTGGCTACATGGACCTACCATTGTGGTTTTTCAACCTATGGGTTGCAGTCCTTTTGGGGTCAAATTTCACAAGGGTTATATACCAGATATCCTTCATATCAGATAGTTACACTATGATTCATAACTAGCAAAATTATAGTTACAAAGAAGCAATGACAATAATTTTATGGTTGGTGTCACCACATGAGGAGTTGAGCACAGCATTAGGAAGGTCGTGAACCTCTGGCCTAGCATATGAGAAGGATGGAAGAGAAAGTGAAATAAAGAGAAGAGATGGAGAAAGAGAGAGAGGCATAAGAAGCACAAGGTTCTGACTCTCCTGCACACCAATGTTGTGAGATAAGGTAGGAGATGACAATCTTTAATTCAGCACACCAGAAATTATCTTCAATTCTGACTAGTAAAAGGAGACCTCCCTTTGGAATTAGAAATAGAGCAAATAATGGGAATAAGAATATTGGCTATTTCTTCACTGTCCTCCTTAAAGTATCTACCCTAACGCATTGAGTTGGACATAACAAATAGTACTCTCCTGTAGCAGGTTTCCTTCCTCACTCTCTTATTTTTATCATTCAAGGCATCAGTTTGAACCTAGGTAACAATTGTTATCACAGCTCCATCCACAAAACCTCTAGGGCATTTCTGATGGATGACTCGTGATCCAGAATCTCCTTTAATCCATACCATTTCATCTCCTAGCAAGGCCTTCACCCAGCTGCCTGGCCTTGAACTCGAGCTCAGATGATCCTCTTACCTTGGCCTTCAAAGTTACTGGGGCTGCCACCATGTGCCACTGCACCTGAATTACTCTGTATCTTTTTTAATGTTTGACTATTTATTCTATTTTTATAAAGTGCATTGCTTTCCTTGTTGCTCTGACAAAATCAGCTTAAGAAAGAGTTTATAGTTCATCATCAAAGAGAAAGTGAGGTGGTGAGAACATGAGGCAACTGGCCACATTGCATCCTCAGTCAGGAAACAGAAATAGATAAATGTTGGTGCTCTTCCTGGGATTCCCACCCAAGAGAACCTGGTACCAACCACAGCCAAATGCTACATGTCTTCCCGCCACAGTTTGACTCCTCCTGAAGGCCCCTCACAGACACACCCAGAGGTAAGTCTCCTAGGTGACTCCAAATCTTGTCAATTTGACAGGAAAGATGAGCATCACAACTAGATACAATTTAAGTGCAAATCATAAGTTACAGAAGCCAATCTGGTGAGGTTGTGAGCTGTATATTTCAGACCATATGGTATTCTGGAAATTCTCAAAAAGACAACACTATGGAGATTGCAAAAAGATCAGTAGTTGCCCAATGGAAGGTGAGGATCTAAATGAAAATAACATGAGATTATTTTTTAGGGTAAAGAAACTACTCTATATGATACTCCAGTAGTGGATGTACGTCATCATGTAAGCACATGAGATATACAAGAGTAGTAGTGTGCCTTTGCATAATTATGCACACATGAAGTAGAGTGAATGCATCACTCTGACAGCAGATGTACACAATGGGGAGGAATTATATATGATAGGAGCAAGGATGTAGAACTTTCTGTACTTTCTGTTTTGCTGTAAACTTAAAACTGTTTAAATATATAATTTTTCTCAATCAAGATATATTTATTATAGAAAATTATCTGTAATTCCTTATCCTCTCAAAAAAAACACTTTAAATATTTTAACTAATTCTAAGCTTTCACACATAGGTATGTGTGTGTTTCTTATTTTAAAGTTAGGAAATGTGCACATTAATATTCTATTTTCACTAAAATAGGACATAGTTACAAATTTATGTGAAAATATTAACCACTATATAGTAAACCATACAGTGGACCATGTGCTCCCCTCACTCTTCATCCTACCATCTCCGTTAGAACTGTACAAACCCAGCTCCATTTCCCAGGCTCCTCTGCAGTTCAATTTATAGGTCTAAATGGAGTTCCTGGAGTTTGGTGTGGTTCCATGAAACTCAGACTCAAGCAGAGACCTCTTCCATCTGTAACGTGGTTTGCATTAACTAATGAAATCATAGGGACAAAATATTTCTTTGCTATCATGATCCAAGATCTACTCTCCAGTACCCAAGGGGTTCAGAAACAGATGCCATTGTCTGGAGAATCTAACCCACCCTGGTACAATAGCTATGAAATTGTATTTTTGCACTTCAAAGTCCTGTGCATGGCCTCAAAAAGATTGCAAAGACTGATGGCAAGGTTCAGTCAGTAGACAAAGCACTTCCTGATTTCCAGAACCTTGTGAAAGCCCAGGGAAGCTTAGAGTTGTCTTTTAACCCAGCACTTAGAAGACAGAAAGAGGGCATCCCAGGAGCACACTAGCTAGCTAGACTAGCTATAATCAGTCAGCTCCAAAATCAACACAAGACCTTGCCTCAAAAAATAAGGTGGAGGGGTGCTGAGGAAGACAATTATGACAGTTAGTGTTAGATATCAACTTAAAGTCTCTATAACCCCCAGAAGGTAGAAGTCTGGGCATGCCTACCCAGGATTATGTTGACTAGACTAATTGAGATGAACTAACTATGGGTAGCATCATTTCCCTAGGCTAGAATTCTGAACTGTTTAAGTGGGAAAACAAGCTGAACCCAAGCATCCATTACTCTTCGTTGCCTGTGAATGCAATGAAACCCAATTGTCTGAGGAAGAAGGAGGAGGAAGAAGAGGAGAAAGTCATCCCCAAAAGGTTACTTCTCAATTATTCTAGGTCCCAGTCTAGAACCTACTTTTTCAGCTCACCCTCTGAACTTTTTCCTTAAACATTTTAGCTAATCTGTCTTCTCTACATGTCGATGGACTGACATGTCATTGAAAAGTTTACAGTAAAATAATAATACAATCCCCACCACTAGCTATTTATTTGAGCATAGAATCTTCCCCCCAAATGATCTTACATCTATACAAATCTACATATAAATATGTGTCTGTTTTTCTGCCTACTGGCTGCCTACACACAGAGAGAAACATGTTCTTCTATTGCAAAGCAGAACTGTCCCACCATACTGATCCCTGACATTCTTTCATGCTGTCTTTCTTGAATGCTACATAGATCTAGTCTGTTATTTTTAATAGCTGCACAATACTACATAGTATGATTGTGGCATAACATAGCCACATTTAAGGATTCCTTGTTGTCCTCACTGTGTGGGTGGGTGAATGTCACTATCATGAGCAAGTATGTGGTTGAGAAACAGGAGAAAAAGAGGAACAGTTTGTGCTCTACAAAGAACTGGAGATGCAATAACAGTGAGGAAGAAGCCTGTGCTACTTCCTGAAGCCATGGTGATTTCCTACCTGTACTGTCACCAAGGGCCATGTCTGGGACCCTACCCTACCACAGCTGGTGTCTGTGATAATATCTGTGGCCCATGTTACAACCAAAAGTCATGTGGATTTCCATGGTCTTCACTACAGCCTGAAGCCATGTTGATATCCAAGGGCTGTGCTAAGCTAGTTGGCCCCACCCCTAGTTGGCCCTGGGAGAGCTGGCCCCACACCCCACAGGAAAGCTGGTCTGATGGACTGGGTTAGGGAGAACTGGAAAACTGAACAACTCAGTTTCCACTCAGGCCCAGATCTAAGGCTTTGAGTTTGTTGGCCTACCTCAACATCTACACTATCTATGAGCAGCTAGGACTAGTGAAGGAGACAGTCCTGTGGGACCACAACCACAGAATCTCCATGACTCAGAACAAAAGCAGAATATTCAGAGGAGTCTCAGTGAGGGTCCAGTACTGATGGTGTAGCAGAGGCCAGAGGCCTTGAACCACACCAACAACTCACTGCAATGAACATTTGCAAGAAAAGATGTTTGCACAAAAGGGTCTATACATGACACACTACAGCTTCTAATGCCTCTATGACAAATGAATATGTGATGGAGAGGCAGGAAATACAAGGAGTAGAATGGTCCATGAACAGCAGAACTGTAGACACGGCAGCTGTAATGAGCGTGAAAGAAAGTTGCAATTGACAAAGGTCACTGCCCAGAGGGGTAGTGACAAGATTTTTTTTTTAATTTTTTTTAATTTTTAATTTTTTTTATTTTGGAGGCAGTTACAAGGGCAGAAGGGCCGAGGGCAGATGTGGAAGAACTGGGAAATGGATAAAATCAAGGTGCATAATGCACTATTCCCAAAGAATCAATAAGAATTATGTTAAAAAAATACTTAATTCTTTGTTAATGAACATGTGAAGTATTTTTTAAACATTTGCTGTTAGAATGTTATTCTATCTTTGTATATATCTTCTAATAGATGTTCATTTTATTGTTATAAAATGGATTTCTATAAGCCAAATTAGAGAAAAGAACATGAGCACATCAAATTTTTAATAAATACTGTCAAATTAAATTTCAACGTACCTCTCAAAATTTACATCCCCAGCACAAATGTATGAAAGTGCTTATTTCCCATAACCTGGGGAAAGCTCATTAATAAGAGCTTTTCTGTACAGCTTTTTCTACATAATAGTGTGAAAAGTCATGTAACATCTCTGTCTTTAAATTATATTTCTTGCATTAAAAGCTAAATTGGGTGTCATTCAAGTATCTGCTGGCCATTTGACATTTGTTTGCTGTGACTGGTCTATCATCTATGATTTTGCCATTTCTCCTTTTTATGTTTCTATTAGCATTTTTAGTATTTTAAGATATTAACTCCTTGGGTGATTCATGTGTGCAATAATGTACACACTACACAAAAAGAAAGAGAGGAGGGGAAACATTCTCCCACTTTGCCATCTGGTGGTTTTTACTCTGTATTGACTCTTTTTTTTTTCAAATTTTTTGTGTATCTTTGGTTTCCTGAGTGGCCTAGTAAAGGCTCTATGACATTGAGCCTTTATAGATTCATTTCTAAATTTTAAATTTTAGCTTGGTGTTCTTTGCAATTTTTTTTTTAATTTCAAGTGAACAAAAACAGTCTTGGTACTAGTTATTAGCTGAACCTTCATTTTCCTCATCAAAATAAATTTCTCCATTCCATAAGTACTTGGATCTGTTATTATGTGTGTGTGTATGTTTTGCTGGCAGTCTATTGTCAATACCTGTATAGAGGCTACATCCATTTGATTCAAATGGCTTTGTACTAAAAATAAATTCATATTAATATTTTTCACATATGTATTCTTTATGACTAACTTCATAATTTTATTAAGAAAAGCCAGACATTTTATTGTAATTATATCAAATTTATATATTAATATACTAATGACTGATATCTTTGGGAAGACTGGGGTTTTAATAATATAAAGTTTCCCCTCAGAAATATGACACATTCCTTCAATATACTTCTCCTGTAGCCCTCACAACTTTCCGTCTTTCCTTTACATGGATCTTGTGGTTCCTCTATTAAGTTCTTCTTTTAAGAGTTTGCCAGTTTTTGTAGAATATGAGAAACTAACATATTTATTAAACAAATATGAGAAGTTCATGGGTCCCTCCCTAGAACCAGGTTCTAGAAAAGCCACAACAGTGAAAGAGATGTGCTGTGGGATAATGCTCTTGCATACTGTAAAGATTTGTCACTCATATTTGTTTAATGAAATGCTGACTTGCCAGAATCCAGGTATGAAATATAAACAGGGAATCAGACTAGGATAATTCTGAGAAGAGGAGAGCTGAGATGATGTTACCAGCCAGACGCAGTCAAATCATCAAATAATAGGACAAATCAAAACTATGTCTTTCTTGATAAAATGCATTAATAATAAGAATCAATTCTGTGATGTTTCTGCCAAAAATTCATAACCTGAATCTAATTAATAGGAGACATTAGATAACCCCAAATCAGGAGTGACCTGCCATACAGCTGTAACTGGTAAAGTTGGATGTTACAGGAAATGCTCATGACTAGATTCCTTCCTGTGTTTTGTTACTATCATGCTCGTGTTGACTTTTTTCAAGTTCATTTAAGGACCAAAAGAAAAGAGATGTAAATAACAGAAACAATAAGGAAATGTCCCCAGATATCAAAGAGAACTGAGGAAACATGACAACTGCCTGCAGCAGACAACATTAAGACATTTGATGAAATTTAAATAGATTATATAATAGTCATTTGGGGTATTGATTGTCTGGTCTTGGTAGTTCTTTGTTTTGAAGAAGTTGGTTTGTTTTCTTGTTTGTTTGTTTGCTTGCTTGAATTACATACTGAAGTGTTGGATTTGATAGAACACCAAGCCAATAACTCACTCCTAAGTGGCTTATAAAAAGTATTTTGGGAGCAAGAGAGGTTTGTTATTTGTTACTGCTCTTGTAGAAGGCCTGTGATTGATCCCCAGCATTTCTATCAGGTAGTTCTCGACTGTAGCTGGAAGTTTTTCATTCCTGTCTAGCCTCTTGGTCTGGATGAATATCTCCCATTCTTGGTCCTGCAGCTGTTTATAAAATAATTACAAGAAACTTGTGTTAGTTACAAAACTGTTTGGACTATGGCTCAGGCTCACTACCAACTAGTTCTTACACCTTAACTCAACCCATTTTTATTAGTCTATGTCTTACCATGTGGCTTCATGGCAGTTTCTGTATTCTCACATTTTGCTTCTCCGGGCAGCTCTCAGCATTCGCTCTGATCCTGTCTTTCTCTTTCCTGTACCACTCTTGGATTCCCCTCCTGACCATCTCCTGTCATGCCACATAGGCTAGAATAGCTAATTTATTAACAAACGGCAGCAACACATATGCACAATGTATAGAAAGACCAACACCCAGCTGCCTGTTCCTTTCATTCCAGGTGATCTAACATCCTCCTCTGGCCTCTGATGACACCTCTACATACTTGGTGAAGAAAAAATTCATATAAACACACTGTGTATCCACACAAACAGATCTTTAAAGAATACTTAATATAAAGTTAGAAGTTAATCTTTTAAATTAGAAAATAATGTAATGGCTACTTTGGCTGAAGAAACTGGGATGGAAGTAGGAAATCCTGAAATAAGACTAAGTCAGGGTTTTACAAGTGAACTTGTTTGGAAAGCAACACAGAGCTACACCCTCATGATTCATGTATTTATCAATATATATATTTATGCTTCAATTTAAAAACTAAAGAACTTCTAGGGAAAGCTAAACACCAGTAAATCAGTTCATCTGTTATACACACACAGGAGTTGGGAGAAGTCTCTCTACTATGGGGAAATTCACTATGGAAGCTAGGTTAATAGCTTAGTCAGTAAAGTGCTTCTTTAATAAGCATGAGGACCCGAGTTCAAGTCTCCAGAACCCATGTTAAACAGGGAAGGGAAGAGCAGTGTGCTCCCAGCACTAAAAAGGCAAGTGTTTCTAGATCTCAGGAGCTCACTGTCCTACTTGGCAAACACCAGGTTAATATATGACTCTGTTTCAAAATAAAATGTGAATGACATTTTAAAAGGTGAGCAGAGATAATCTGCACAAAAAGAAGTTCCTTTCCATAGCTTTGAGGTATTCAAATTGAGCTTTTTGAGATGTACAGAGCTTTTTGTTTGTTTGCTTTTAGAGACAGCATTTCTATGTGTAAAGGCTGTCCTAGATCTAGCTATGTAGACCAGACTAGTCTTGAACTCACAGAGATCTGCCTGCCTCTGTCCCATCCCCACCCCCAGGGCTGGGATTAAAGGCAGGTGCTACCATGCCCAGCACATACAGCTTTTTATTATGGAGACTAGCATTTGCAAGACTTCTAACTCTTCAAAAAATTTAAATATTGTACAGTGGTTTGCAGTTGTCTAACCACTCCTGAAGCTACTAAACCCTCTGCGCTATCCATCTCATGTGTTCTTAATAATCTTTTAATCTCCTATTTTCTTCCTGGTTTTTTTCCAAAAGAGTGATGATGAACCAAGCAAGGTTCTGTCTGCACATTCCCTCCTTTCTCTGAACAGCAAACTCTCATACACTAATGCAAGCCACTGTGTGAGCAGAGTTATGACCTAATGACAACCTGCTCTTTAAGTATTTCCTCATTCTCAGCAAGGCCCAAAGCATTTCTTTGTTGCTTCTCTAGAATTAATTAATTCATCAAATATTTATCAACAACATACTATGAGCCCATGCCATTCTAGAAACTGGGACAGCAGCCGAGAATAATGTCTCTACTCTCATGGAATTTGCAGTATAGTAGAATAAGCAAAGCATAAAGAAACAACAATAAAAATTTTTCAGATAATGATATTTGCTTAGAAAACAATAACAGGTAATGAAAATGACTGGGAAAGGTCCTTTCTAAACAGAAGAGTCAGATCTGCGACAGAATGATGGCGAGGTAGCCAGAATCCAAAGGAAGAATGTTTGAGGCATGGAGCAGAACAAATGCCAAGCACTGCACTGACAGTAAATCAAGCAAATTTAAAGTAACTTTAATAGAAGTTTCTGGTGACTAGGAGCAGGAAGCTGTTACTGTTTCCATGGTTTTACTGCTTACTCCAAATACCTAAGCCTAGTTTTTATCCCATACCAGGCTTTCAGTGTGCATTTGTGAAGAAAAAATAATCGTCTGAAACACCAGACGGGCTGGACATTAAAGATGGGTGGATAGACCAGTGATGGGGGGGAAGAAGGTTGGAGAGCGTGAGGCCTCAGCAGCTGGTGTTTAGAGATTTGTAGTAAGAGAATGGAATACTTTCACAGGGTTCTTACTAGGAGACTGAACTTATTTACTTTGGGCACAGACATTATTGATGAGGACAAAGAGCATAGCTTGGGTAAACATGCTCAGTATAGTCTGGCTTCCCGACAAAGGGTCATTCAGCCAGCAGCCTGGGCTTCCTAGTTAGACCTCCCAAAGTTTTGCTCTTGTAGATGGAGCAATGATGACTGTATGCCCAGTTGATTCCTCCTATCTTCCATCTTTTCCCAAATAGAATATCAAACCTGCCCTCCCTACCCCATCCCCACCACAGGACAATATGGAACCCTCTTTTCCACCTTCTGTTCCTCAGGAGTATGGTATATCCTGCTTCCTTTCTTGTAGTTCTTGAAGAGAGCACCATTGCTGGAGCCCCCAAAGCTTCAACCACCTACCCACAGACAGCCTGCTCCTCTCATTCCCTGGGCAGACAGGCTAGGTAGATATCCTGGACAGGACAGAACACTGTACTTTCTCTTTCTTTTCCATTTTCTGTCATTTTTCTGGAAAGCAAAGCTTGTCTTTTAACTAGACTCTGTCTTCCCTGAGTTTCTGCTGTTCCCCTGAAAATCTGAAAGAACACTTTTGTATATGAAAGAGAACACAAGTCATTTGTCTTTCTAGGTCTGCATCGCCCCACAGGATGGTCTGTTCTAGTTTCATCCATCTACCTATACATTTCACAATTTCATGTTTCTTTGCAGCTCTAAATGTGTGTATGTGTGTATGACATTTTCATTATCTTCCCATCAGCTGAAGGACATTTAGAATGCTTCAATTTCCTAACTATTGTCAATTGAACAGGATCACTGCAGAAAGGGACACAAAAGATTACAAGAGCCAGAGGAACGGGAAGTGTGCTGAGATGAGACTGTGTCCCCTAGAGAAAGAGAAACTACACACATGAAATCTCAACAACATGGCTGCCTAAGCAAGACCTGAACAAAGACAGATCCAATAAATATGTTAACATGGAATGAGGAAATCTCACAGTGTCTGGACAATAGACAAAGAACGATTGCATAAATTCCATTTAGTATATAATGAAAACCTGGAGCCAGATATTAGGAAAAAGCTGGAACATCAGAGAGAGAAAACAGACCACAGCCAATTCTCACCCAGCCAACTTCTCAGGGTAAAACCTATCTTCAAGAGTCCTCAGCCTGGCTGTTGTCTTCTACAGAATCCTCAATGTCTGCCTATGCCTGCCTTAAATATCTTCCCTGCCCAGTTGTTTCACTTCCGGGTTCAACTCTGCATCATAATCCTAGAGATAGGATTAAAGGTGTGAGCTACTGCTGTTTGGTTGTTAGGACTTGAACTCACAGAAACACAGAAAGATCTCTGTCTCCTGAGTGATGGGATTAAAGACATGGGTCACCACTCTCTGACCTTCATCGCTTGACTGTGGGTGACTCTGTTCTCTGATATTCCAGGCTGATTTTATTAAATATAAACTATATCATCACACAGAACTGCAGCAAGTAAGGAATGCTGAGAGGGAGAATAGTCTTCCCCAACAGGCCACGAATTTGAAAGAGAGCCAGTGAGAGAGCATAGGAGGGTTCAGAGAGAGGAAAGGGGTCAGAGAAAATGATCTGATTATATTTTAATCTCAAAAATTAAAAATATTAAAATGTAAAAAAAAGTTTTCATATGTTGACTTCTGACTTTTTTTCCTTTTACTGAAGTCCCCCATCTGCATGAAATCATGGTGCTTCGAGTACAAGCCTCTCCAATTTCTCCTTCATGCCATAAGTTTGTGAGAACTTTAAGAAATTTTCTCCATCACCAGCTGACACATCCCCTATAGAGTAAGGTGTCTCATCTATACATATTCATTGATGGAGTCCTTTACACTGCTGACTCTGACCTGGGCCTTTAAAATTCACAATCCTGAGCTAGTTAATAGCAATGTTACTAGTATTTAACTAAGCCTGTGGATTCATAGCACTTTGGTCCTCTATTACAAACTTTCAGCCCAACTGATTTCATAAACTTAAGGAATTTGTGTTTGTAACAAATAGGTGAGTCTTAGCCAGTCAGAAAAGCCCCACCTTCAGTCAGACATGGGTGGCCAATTTTTCAGTCATACCCAAGGAAGGTAAATGCAGATCTGTACCTATCTGAGAAGTTTCTATACCTCACTTCTGCTTTCTGTCACTGCACCATCTGCCATGTTACAGACTGCCATTTCCAGGAAAACTAAGAACTGCCCAACTTGCAAATTATTCTTTGCTCAATTAAACATTGTTAAATTTAATTGCTCTTGAGTTTTTCTCTTAGCAATAGTAAATCAGAGATAATATGCATTATGCACTAGCTAGTGTCAATGAAGCAGGCCCTGCACCACCTCCCTTCAAAAGATAAAGAGAGCTAGAGAATAAGGCATCCGTGTAACTTGACAAAGGGGACACAACCCTTAAGAGACAGAACCAAGGAAAGTGCTGGAGCACCTCAAGTTCCTTTTTATTCCCTTCAAGGAATGCTTTAAGAAACTGAAAAAGACCAGGCCTTTAATGACAACTATTTGACCCTGAACATAAGAGAAATATCTAGAAAGGATTGGAGCTAATGCTACTTTTTAGGCCCTGAAAGCAACTGCATGCATCCAGGCTGTTTGTTTTGGGGTGAACCTGTTCCACCTCCTAGATAACTTGTATCATTTAGAGTTGGAAGTTCAGGAGAACGCTGCTCTAACTCAAAACAAACCAAGTCTTCCAGGCTCATATCTGTGAGCTGTGCACTGCCTGAAGGAGGTACTGTTCTTACATGTCTGGAGTCCTGCTCAAGCCTAGCCCTGGCTACTTACTTGGAGGTGGAAAACTTCTCAACAGGATAGCATCCAGTATTGGACAAGTACCCTCTCAAACTCTGAGAGACATCTCTTTTGTTGCCTGTGTTTTGTTTCAGATACCCAGCCATCCACACAGATG
Source organism: Sigmodon hispidus (assembly GCA_004025045.1). Taxonomy (NCBI): domain Eukaryota; kingdom Metazoa; phylum Chordata; class Mammalia; order Rodentia; family Cricetidae; genus Sigmodon; species Sigmodon hispidus. Next base: position 30,236 of record PVIH01009104.1, on the reverse strand, counting down.
TCTGGGACACCAATTACTGCTTTAAATCAGATGAAGCCTGGAACTTGACAAAACTAATTGGAGCTATAAAGGATGTCAGGAGAAGTCATCAGTAATCTTCCCAGTTATTACTTCAAGTGCTCCCCTCCTGCTCTTCTTTATAAATTGGTCCTTATCCTTTGTTTGGATGGGAAGTTGCTCTGTGAAGCATTCCTCCTGATTTCCCTTTATTCACTAGCCAAAAAATAGACCTCACTCTATAAGCAATTCTTGGTTTTATTATTGGTCCATCATTACAAAAAGAAAAAAGATTCCATTCTGGGGCTGGAGAAATGGCTCATAGGTTAAGAGCAACTACTGTTCTTGCCTAGGACCCAATTTCATTTTCAGCATTCACATTGAATGAAACACCACAGCCTTTAAGTCCAGATTCAGGGATCCAATGCCTTCTTCTGGCTTCAGGGATACTGCATGTGCAAATACCCACAACACACACACACACACACACACACACACACACACACACACACACACACACATCTCACATATTCACATAATTTAAAATGTTTAAATTAATCTTTTATTAATACAGAAAGAAGTTTGAGACAGAAATCATTAGCAGTTACAGCTTCACCTCTTCCCTGCTTGGTATGTGATAAGAGCTAGATTCTCAAATAAAAATCAGAACATCAACTGTAGGCTACTTAAGGATCCCAGGTTAGACCTAAAGGAAACATAGCCTTCCTGAAGGTTTCCTCCTCCACATCTGAGTTTTAAGAAAGAAATACAATAAAAATCTCTGTTTTTTTCTATACATAGTAGAAGGTAGATTCTCCGAGTCCTAGAGAGAAAAGTCACATGCATGTGACTGAGTCTGAGGGCCAATGGGCATCAGACTTGGGACACTGTACTGGTCCAAAGTTGTGGGGGGTGCTCAGCTATTAAGGAAGGAAGCTTCTCTCTCTCTCCCTCCCTCCCTCCTTACACTCTTCTCACTCCCTTCAAAAAAAAGAAGCCTGGCCTTTTCTGGTCTTTTTATCTGTGTTCTCCCCAGCCTCTGAGACATCCCATCAAGAGAGATGTGAAGACTCAGGTACCTGAAAAGGTGTGCCTAAGTAACTCAAGAACAATTGGGAGAAGTTATTGGGGATGGAGAGATCCATAAAGGAGATTCTTTTGGTTGGTCCCAAAGCTGAATGACTAACAACACTTGGTATAACCTAAGTCTGTCAGCCAGCTACTTAAGGTTCATAGAAACCCACAGTCAAATAAATGCAAAGTAGGCTCAAAGAGAATTCATCTTTCACACTATATTTTAACAATAGCAGTACTGGAAAGTACTAAAATACAAAAACTTATAAGTCAAAAACTGGAAATATTTTCTTCACAAAAGATTAATCACAAGAAAATTTAGAAAACTTTAGACAGTAACTGTGTGTGTTAAATTTTCAACCAAATTAAAAAGGGAAAAAGACTTGATGATAGATGGGAGCAGAAAAAAATAACACTCAATCTAAAAAAGGAATTTAAGACAACTCAAAAAAAGCATTGCAGAATTTTAAACAGCATTGGTGATAGTTAAGGGTTTCAATATACGTAAAGAAAATCTATAATATGGAGGAGAATTTGAGAGAAAGTATATATGAGGACAAAGATAAAAGCAACCTGTGTGATGATAAGTGGGATGGAAAAGCAACAGATATTCACACAATAAATGTTGGTCATTCAAAGAAAGATATGGGACAGATTTAAAAGAAGCAATTACAACAAAAACACTTCTTAGAGTTTTGAATCTTTAAACTAAAAACGATTAAAAAGAAGAGAGCTAATTCTAATGTATAATCATCACATCCTAATGGTGGGGCCAAATGCTAGAAAAAATATATTCCTATATTTGTTAGTTAACACAATAAAGCATAATAAAATTTGCCAGGTATATTTATAAAGATAAATAAAATTTTGGCAGCATGATTGTCAGATTGTGCAAGTCTTATAGGAAAAAAAAATGGTTCATACTCTAAGAACCTAAGTGCATTAAAATTTTTTCAACATTCTAAGAACCTAAGTGCAATGGCTCCAACTTTGTTTGAACAATGCACTCACTTGCAGAGCTTTTAAAACCCTGGCTGTTTTGGCCTTACTTCCAGAAATATTGTATCTAGTTGACCTAGTATATGAGCCAATGATTCTAAGGTGCAGACACATATGAGAGTCTCTTTTCTGCATGGCTGTGCTAGTGCAAATAGAGAGAGGAGCACAGAACCCGAGCTTGTAAGAGGTATTCAATGAAAAAAATGACAATGTTAAAGATGGATTTTGATCCCCAGCAGGCAACCAGATCCATGGTAAGTGGTCAGGAACTTGGCTAATATTTAAAACACACTACACGGCACTTCAGCTCAGGTCTTTATGACACACACCTGATTGATCCTATCTAGCAATATTATTAAGTCCCATGCAATGATCAGCTTTGATTGTTCTTTGACACAATCAAGAATCCCAGGAGAAGAAATTCCAGGGGTTGTCTTCATTAGGTTCACCTACGACCATGTCTTTGGAGGATTGTTTTACTTCATTTATGTGGGAAGATCCAGCACACTGTGTGTGTCACCATCCCTTAGGCAAAGGGTCCTACACTGTATAATAGAAGAGAAATCCAGCCAAGCATAAGCAAACATGCAAACTGACATGTGTACATTTGTTTCTCCACCTTTGATTGTAGATGTGGTATGGCTTGCTTCTCTCCCGGATTGAGTTCTCCACAGTGAAGGACTGTAACCAGCAATTGTGAGGTGAAATAAACCCCTTTGTCTCCTCAGCTGGTTTTTGTCAGGATACTTTTTCTGGGCAGCAGAAATGAAGCTAGAAGACCCCATAAATTCACATCTTCAATGTCTCCCACCAAAATTTGAGTTTTATTAACGACCCTACCAGAACTGCTATGACTACAGCTTTGGCTCCAGGATGCTACCTACCTCTGTCCCCATAGAGTCCCTTCTCCAGCCCACCCAGAACTCTGCAACCTTGACCTAGACACGAAGTTGGCACAAAGGGACAAGTGGATTTTCAGAAGGCTCCACCCACAGACAGGGTGTATGGGTGAAAATGTGTGTCTCAGTGCCCTAGGAATGAACAAAGAAACTGTAATCCTTGTCTGGATCCGTATGTCTGTGAGGCTCACCGTGAAATCCTCAAGTGGCTTTCAGCACCATCTCCAAAGTCACGATAACTCTGAGCTCACATCTAACTCTGAGCAAGTCAAAGACCTTTTTGTTCACAACAGCAGCATGAAAGTCAGAAGAAGAAATCCTGTCAGTTTCCACTGTGAGGCCTCAAACCTCTGTCTTCTCATCTTGTTCGGGGATATTGGACCTAGAAACACAGACTGGTGTGTTCCCCAAACCACGACTCCTCCTCCTGCCTGACTTTTTACCCTAACTAGGAGTGACAGAGTCAGAAGCCTAGAACGGGGGCTCAGCTACCTGAGGCAGGAGCTCACTCTCTTACTGAGGAAAAGCAAAAATAGAAAAACATGAAAACACCATGTTCTTTCTGGTGCCTTGCCATGACCCTGATCTTAGTGTGCACATAATTTGGATTATCCTCCAGGAAAAAAATAATGTATAGGAGATGTATGTATTCTAGATTTGAACATCAGTAATCCTTCTGTCTCAGGTGCCTCTACCTTGACCTTAAACGTGCCACAGTCAGGATATTTCAGCTGGTAAATGATTTTCCAAAATTGCCCCTTTGGAGCTATGAATCAAAGCTCTAAGAGCAAAGAGAGTAAGATAAATCACAAAATGAGAGATCGATATGGGTTATTTATTAGCGACTCCACCGTACGGGCTGGTTCTCCAGAAGCTGTATGTGGCATTGCCTGGTAAATTAGGACAGTCACATCCTGGGAAATGATGTAAAATATGGCAGGGAGGAGACTTTGTTCACAAAGAAAACCATTTAACATTGTTTAGTGTAATGAAAAATTAGAAAATTGGGCACATTTAAGAAAACTGTATACATAGGCACCCACTAAACAGAATGGATAGCCATTTAAAATGTTAGTTGGGAACTTTATGGTACAACATGGTGAACGTTCATAATTAGAAAAGAGAAAGAAACATAAGATTAGTCTACATACTACATTTAAAAGAAGTAACTACTTTAAGGAAAAGCTGTAATACCAGCAGATAATGTGCTCTTTTTGTGGTAGTAGAATTAGGTGGGTTTTTTTTTGTTTTTTTTTTTTGCCTCCAACATTTCCATAATGTTCTCTAGTGCTTCTAAAATGAGTGTGTGTGTGTGTGTGTGTGTGTGTGTGTGTGTATGTGTGTGTGTGTAATTAAGAAGCAAGAAAAGAGAGAATGTAGAGTCCTTTAAGGCTCGAGAAACTGTTTTATTTTATAAATAAGATACCCAGTCTGGATGACTATTGGCTTCATGCCAGATCAAGTAAACCAGAGTATAACATCAGTGGGATAATATTCTTAAGTAAGATACAAGCTTAAATACAAAGTATTTCAAAATATTAAATTTCATTGTAAGGCATTGTAAGTTTATCTAAAAGGAATTGAGCTTATTTATCATGATCTAGGTTTTTTCGCTGATATTCAGTGAAGAATTGATAATGTAGCTTATTTCTCCACTGACTGGAAAAAAACTAAGATGTTGATTGACATATTCTAACCACACCAAAAAGAGGACTTTATGTTTTATTCCTCATACTATAAGTAGTATGCTTATAGAATGGTTTGCTTTTTAATGACGATAGTCAAATTTTTTTAAACTGTTCTTTCCCAAGGACTTCTTGTACCAGATTTTCAAAAGATGTGTGACTAGCTTGAGGTAATTGCTTCAAAACTTTAGACCTTTTATTCTAGCCTTTTACTTAACAAAAAGATAACATTGTCTAAACAGAAAAATAATTTCATGGTAAAACTACTTGGGAAAAAAAAAAGCAAGATGTTTTCCCAGTGTGAAAATTGCCTTTTTATTAACATCTGGGCTCTGCAGATGAGTCCATAGAATACAACCTCCAATGTTGTGAGTGGGTGCTGGAAATATTATTGATTTTATGGAGTCCACTACATTGTTAGGACTACCTGAAAAATGGAAATGCTGAACAAATCTTTAAATGAAGGAGAGCAAAGGAGTCCCTGTGAACCAGTTTACAATCTCTGCTGGTTCCAGCAGCTGCTGACACAGCTCTGTAACTGTGCACATTATTTCACAGAGCACTGAGTGCAATAAATCAGACTTCAATATGACCTGACCCTTCCCTCAGGCAGGTTGACAGGGACCTCCTTTCATCTCTGTGGAGTCTGTGCTGATTCATAAAACTATGGAAGGATCTGAGCTTTTCTAGACACCTTGGCATGTTGGAATATCCTTGATTTAGAGCCCCTGTAGACCAGAGAAACACCCCAAATTGCAGCAATCTGAGTCCTTAGAAAAAGAAAAATACCATGAGTCAAGGCAGAATTCTTGTCAGCATAGGGCAGCTTTATTGAATTAACAGCATGAAAAACACAAAGCTGTCACATTATCATATTCTAGAGCAGCCATAACCCTGGAGTCTTCTTGAAGCTACCGTTCAGCCTAGTACAGGGGTACCCCACCCTCCATGGTGGAAGACTTATCTACACATTCTAATAATTTAAGCAATTTTATAAGCACTCATCCCTGGGTCTCATCACCAGAGACTCTAATGAAGCTTTGTCTGCTAAATTTTTAGAAGTTCTCTGATAACTCTAATTAGTATCTAGAGTTAAGGTCTACTGGTGTGGAGGGGTCTTCTTATGATTCCATGACTGTGGAGAATGCTTCCTAGGTAAGGGATTGTCTAAAGTATTCATACATGCATATGAGGTAGGGGTTCCCTCTTGGAGAAGAAATTGACAGTGTATCACAAGCATAGTCAGCCTTACATTCTCTAAATATTGAGGCTGAATAAATAAAAACAATATATAGTATGGGAGTATAGCTCAATTGGTAGAGCCTTGCACAAGGTCTTAAGTTTGATCCCCAGCACTATATAAGGCGTAGTAGCTACCACACATCTGTAATCTCAGAAGTCAGGAGGTAAAGGCAAGGGAATCAGATGTTAAATGTCATCCTTGGCTATACTCTTGAGGCCTAGGATACAAAGCATCTTGTCTCAAAAATAAAATAAAATATAGACACTACCTAAAGGAAGACATACATATTCCTATTTGCTGGAGTTGAGTGCAGTAATAAGGCATAAGTAGTTAAAAGTTAAATAGTCTCAATTCAAATACCAACCCTAAGAAAGTTAATCTCTTCAGACCTTGGTTTCCTTACACATAAAACAAAAAGTAGTTGTGCATGGTGGCACATGCCTTTAACCCAGAACTCAGAAAACAGAGGCAGGAAGATCTCTATGTGTTTGAGGCAGTCTAATCTATATAGTAAGCTCCAAATTTACTAAGTGAGACTTTCTCAAAAAAAAAAAAAAAAAAAAAAAAAAAAAAAAAAAAAAAAAAAAAAAAAAAAAAAAAAAAAGTAAATACTCTGGCTCTTACAATCCACCACACCATTAGAACACAAGCCACAGAACAACTAATCAAGGCTCTTAGGGGCTCACAGAGACCAAATCAACCACCAGGGAGCCTGCAAGGGTCTGATCTAGACCCTCTGCATATATGTTATGGTTGCATAGTTTGATGTTTTTGTGACACTCCTAACAGTGGGAATGGGAGTGTCTTTGACTCTTTTGCCTGCTCTTGGGACCCTTTTCCTCCTACTAGGTTGCCTCCCCAAGCCTTGATATGAGGATTTGTGCCTAATCTTAATTGTAACTTGTTATGCTGTGTTTGATATCTCTGGGAGGCCTGCTTTTTTCTGAAGGGAAATGGAGGAGTCATGAACCTGGGGTAGAGAGGAAAGTAGGGATAGGAGGTATGGAGGAAGAAAAACTAAGATTAAGATGGGAGATGCATGAGAGAAGAATAGTAAGTAGTCTAGAATTGTCAAATAAGTGTGTTTAAAGGACTTCATGTCTGGTATATGATAAAAGCTCAGGTCAGAACAAGGTTCTTTTAGTTTCTCTGACATTTCTGGGAGATGAGCTCACAGAAAACTACCTGTTCATCTAGCGCAAGGGCAAGTAGAATAGACATGCCAGCACGAAAGGAGGCCTCAGCCCTAGACAAATAGCAACTGACAACTAAGGAATGCTGAGAGCAGGGTTGTGGGGTGGAAGGTAACGGTGTTCCCCAGAAAACAGTACACCAATTGGTTATCTATGGAAAGAGCTGGATGGATAAAGGGAAAAATGTAATATTTAATTTTAAAATTAAAAATATTTTAAAGCATAGGGTACTTTTAAATATTATTAGAGATCTGGCAGTTGGCACCATCAGAACCTTGATGAGATATTATAAGTTCACTTATGTGTGTTTACAGGACATGGAGCATGCACCAAAGCTAGACCAGGGAAATTCCCTGTATCTGTCTCTTCGAGATCCCTCTTTAAAGGCAGCCATATCTGCCTTGAAGGTTATTAGGAGCTAAGAATGTGCACCAGTTAAGACTAGTTCTGAAGAACACTGGGACTATGATATTTGACATTCTCAGGCTCTAACTCCAGAGAGTCTAGCCTAGCAGTGCTGAAGCCAATGAGTCTGTACTCATGATCAACATCCCAGAGGTAATGATTTCCATATTAGTAGACTACAGTGAATCACTGTGGCAGGCATCCAGAGAAACTGAACTAGGAGTCTCCATTTTCTGTAGGAAAAAAACAAATAATCTCACTTGAATTACTTTCTGGTCCAAATGAATGAACAGCTATCCACAGATGAGACAGAGATGGGACAATGAAGGGAAGCCCTTCAGTTATCTTGGGATGGTGACACATAGTAACCAAAGCATCACTTCCTTTCTTTTCAGAGAATTTTAGGGACCAAAACTCTGTTTTAAAAACTTGACTTTTGGTGTTGTTTTATGATTAATAATCTGGAGTCGCTTGCTTTCTTTGCTAAGCTTTGCTTCACTGGAATACATCAAATTGGTGATAGTAAAAAACACAGAGCAAAAATTCACAAATTTAATGTTCTACTTATTTTGTCAACTTGCATCACAAATCTATGTCTGTTGGACCCTATCTCTGTTTTTGGGGAGATCCGAGGTCCCTCTTACAGCCCTAGGCAAACTAGACATCACCAAAGAGATGGGTCCACATCTGCTGATCTTCACCTGCAAAAAGCCCATTTTTAACCATGACATCTTCATGATTCCTATTATTGGAGAACATATAATGCACAGGGATATGCCAGGCTTCTGAACTGTATAGCACCATGTTGCATCTGGCTCTTGTGCATCTGCTGCTATGTGGGTCAGCATTAGTCCTAACCTTTGTACCAAATGGCAATTTTCTTTTTTAATATTTACTTATTTATTATGTATACAGTATAAAGAAAAGGGTACCAGATCTCATTACAGATGGTTGTGAGTCACCATGTGGTTGCTGGGAATTGAACTCAAGACTTCTGGAAGATCAGTCAGTGCTCTTAACCTCTGAGCCATCTCTCCAGCCCCTAAGTGGCAATTTTCAATTGCAAAAGAAAGTTATTTGCATAGACAGCTACCATCAGGTGCCCTGACCTGTAAATTTTCAATTACAATCTCTCTTCAAACCTGGCCTGGAGATTTGAACTAGGCATATGCGTTCTCTGTAGAAAAAACAAATAAGTCCACACTTTCTGGTAAACAAGGTATGTCATTTTTCCCTTGTTTTTATGTGTGCATGTGTGTGTGCGTGTATGTGCATATTTACCTGTATGAAGGTTTGTGTAGTTGTGTGTGCATGTGTTTACACATGCACGTAGAAGGCAGAAAATACTCTCAGGGGCTCTCCTCAGGATCATCTCTTTGTTTTGAGGCATTGCTTCCCTCACTATAGAGCTTACAAATTAAATCAGACAGGCTGGCCAAGTGAGCCTTGGGAGTCCTCTTGTTTGTACCTCCCTAGTGTAGGAATTACAACATGGTAACTTGTGTGGGTTCTGGGTACTGAACTCATGTCCTCTGACTTAGAAGACAAGTGCTTTACCAACTGAGCCATCTTCCTAGCTGTTGCCTCATTTTAATATCAGGGCTTACGTGCAGCAGGGCTCTATCTTTTTAACTTGCACTTTAATGCTCCTGAATAAGCTGTCTGTATGAACTCTTAGTAGACCAGTGAGATGAACAGCATTACCAATATCACCTAAAAGCTACCACCATAGAAGATTGATATTATCCACTTACAAATATAAAATGATGGCACCAACATTCCCAAATCAAAATTATCCTCACCAGATAACATTTCATTTTTTATTTTTATTTTGTTTTATTTATTTTTGAATAAAGTCTCATTTCTTATCCATGTATCCTGTTGTTCAAACTCCCTTTCCCCTCCTGCCCCCTCCCAATCACTCTTCTCCCCTTCTCCTCATCTCCTCCCCAGAAAGCTCAGGAGGTCCCAAGGTGGGTTAGTTCAGCATCTACTCCAGACAAGTCCAATTTCCTCATCCCAAAATCAAGATTAGGTCAGGTGTTCCTCTAGAGGGAATGGGTTCCAAGGTACCTGTCCAAGGTGCTTCAGATCCCAAGCTGTTCAGTGGTTGTGGTTTGCAGCTTGGACATGCTTTGCTTTTTGTTTAGAGTCCACTAATGAGTGAGTACATCCCCTGCTTATCTTTCTGGGTTTGTGATCCTTGCTCAGGAGAATATTCTCCAAATCCATCCATTTGCCTGCAAATTTTAGGATATCATTTATTCTTACTACTGATTAATACTCCATTGTGTAGATGTACCACAGTTTCTTAATCCATTCTTCAGTTGAGGGGCATCTATGTTGTTCCCAGGTTTTTGCTATTATGATTAATGCTGCTATGAACATAGTTGAGCTAATGCTTTTGGGGGGCAAATATGCATCTTTAGGGAACATGCCTAAAAGTGGTATTGCTGAATCCTTGAGGAGATTAATTCCCAGTTTTCTGACAAACCACCATACTGCATGCCAGAGTGGCTAAACCAGTTTAAACTGCCACCAACAATAGAAGAGTGTTCCCCTCTCTCCACATCCTCTCCAACATAGGCTGTCATCTGTATTTTTAATCTTACCCATTCTGACAGGTGTAAGGTGGTATCTCAAAGATGTTTAGATTTGCATTTCTCTGATGGCTAAAGATGTTGAGTGCTTTTTCATGTGCCTTTCAGCCATTTGTAATTCTTCTTCTAAGAATTCACTTTTTAGTTCTGAACCCATTTTTTGATTGGGTTATTTAAGTCTTTGGATGCTAGTTTCTTGAGTTTTCTATATATTTAACAGATCAGTCCTCTGTCACTTGTAGGGTTGGTGAAAACCTTTTCCCATTCTGTAGGCTGTCATTTTGTCCTATTGACTGTGTCCTTGGCTTTACAGAAGCTTCTCAGTTTCAGGAGGTCCCACTTATTGATTGTTGTTCTTAGTGTCTGTTCTACTGGTGTTATATTTAGAAACCACTGTGTCAGTGCGTTGGAGGGTATTTTCAACTTTCTTTTCTATCAAGTTCAATGTGGCTGGATTTATGTTGAGGTCTTTGATGCACTTGGATTTGAGTTTTGTGCAGGGGTATAGGTTTGGATCTATTTGCGTTTTTCTACACACTACCGTCCAGTTATGCCAACACCATTTGTTAAAGATACTATCTTTTCCCATTGAATATTTTGGGCCTCTTTGTCAAAGATCAGGTGTTCATAGGTGTGTGGGTTAATGTTGGGGTCTTCAATTCAATTCCATTGATCCACAAGTCTGTTTTTATGCCAGTACCAGGCTGTTTTTATTACTGTAGCTCTATAGTATAACTTGAAGTCGGGGATGGTGGTGCCTTCCAGATAACATTTTATTAAATGTCATCTAACAACTTCATATAGAATGACAATTCCCCAGGTACCTAGAAATACATTTTCTAAAAAGATTACATCAAAGCATCTACCAGTAAAGTAAATTGCTTAAATTTAAGCACTATAGAAATAAATTTAATAAGATTTTTAAATTCACACTGAATGCAAATGATACCTGTTAAAATTTCCCTGGATAAAACCATCAGGGCCAGAGGCTCTCCACTAGACTGTGTGTAGCAAGATACCCATAATTGAAGTCTGAAGAACATATTATCTCATTCCATATCCCTGGGGAGTTGGGATGGACTTCTATAATTAAGACATTTCTCCTGGTTAGATTTGTTAACTAGAAAAGAGCATCAACGCTCTCTTCCACTTAGCTGAGTGTCAGAGTTTATGGATCTGCCCTAATTGGACAATGGAGAATTATCACACTCACATTTTTGCCTAAGAATGTATTTCCTTAACTCTTATACTTCTAAATGGTTATCAAAGGTCAATTAGGGAAGTCGATATTCATAAATAATTTCTTCAAAGACACTCTGTTCACCCTCCTAATGGTCTGACCTGAATTCTAAGCAAATCAGAAACTCACTTACTGCCAATCTAGACAAATCCTAGTAGCAATATTTTCAGGATATATCATGTTTACGCATATAGTACAAAGCCTGCTAATAATGACAGAAAGTGACTTCTATAAGAAATTACCATTTGTATAATTACAATTATACAAATAGTATACTATTTCTCTTACAATGACCCGTTAAGTGAATTAAATTATTTCTCCCAATTTTTAGGTAAGAAAATTGAGTCATAGAGGTCACATAATTGGTAAGTTACAAAACCAGGACATAGACCTGACCCTAGAACCTCTCTATTTAGCCAGTCTACCATATACCTTCCTTAAAATAATGATTTGAGCCCCTTCTCCAGCCCTGAATAAGGAAGGCCTTGTGGAATAACTTCATTATTCACCCAGTTCTAAAAGACCATGTTAAAGGATTCCTCAGGAGTCTGCTTCTTTAAGTAGCCAAACAGACTGAAACAAACATATCCTATCATTGGACTACAGAACCATGAATCTCAATGATCTTTAGATTTTTGTTCTCAAACTGAAATTCTAAAGGTGAAATCATCAAACTCCCACACCTGAACCAGTATTTCATCTCAAGGGGTCTTATCACAAGAGAATTCAGCTGCAGAAGGTGGAGTGGCATAGATATGATCCTGCAGGGCAGTGACAGTCAGCCTGAACTCACACTCTTTGATTTCAGGAGGTTGATAATTAAACTAGTCATGAAACAGAACCAATTCATTTGACCTGGGAAGTTTAGTTACAAATTTTATTCCAGAAAAGAACTGATTCTGTGTACAGTATGGTCAGAGCACCATCACTCTGGGTTGCCTAAACAAGGCCTGCATAATGATGATGCTAGTTAACATGCAACATGGACAGAAGAAATTTCACAAAGCCCCACACCTATGTGAAGAACTATAGTTGATCGATTTCTGCTAAGAAAAGAATAATCAGTCTTCTTCATGGGTGTGTCACCTGATAGGGTATCCACTTCCAAGTGTTCAGCCTCAGCAAAATACATGAAACACTAAATGAAATCAGTGGGATGGAAGATAGACAGACAGACAGATAGATAGATAGATAGATAGATAGATAGATAGATAGATAGATAAATGGCAGATATTATATGCATGTATATACATGTGTGTGTGCATATAAGAGTAATAAATAAGGAGTCAAGACACAGGAGGATTTGGAGAGGGAGAGGTATAAAAGTAAATATAGCAATCATGTATGAAATTCTAAAAACAAAAATTTAAATAAAAAAATTGTACTCTTTTCTGTGAGTCTGTTTTCTCATCTATGTGAGGGCGAGGGATTGTCTAAAATGCTTTCAATTAAAAAAAATATAAACAAGCCAGGTGGTGGTAGCACAGGCCTTTAATCCCAACACTCAGGAGGCAGAGGCAGGTGGATCTCAGTGAGTTTGAGGCCACCCTGGTCTGCAGAGCAAGTTTCAAGACAGCAGAAATGTTACACAGTTACACAGAGAAACCCTGTCTCAGAAAAAAAATGTGTGTGTGTGTGTGTGTGTGTGTGTGTGTGTGTGTGTGTGTGTGTAAACAAAAACATGTGTGATTCAGATTCTCCTTGATAAAGATTCCTAGTGTTATATTCATGCTGCCAAGCCATACACTTAAAGTCCATGGTCTGGCGCTGAGGAAGGCAGAGCAGGGAACTGAAAGGCCATATTCACAGAATAGAACTATAGCATCTGTTGGCGTTAAAAGGTCTATAAGTGGAGACAAGGGAGAAAATGTAATCCCAGAAGATGTCCCATGGCTCACAACGGTAGCTCAGGACCACAGCCGGGGCTTTAGAAACACATTACCCTGTGTTTTATACTTTAGTGCCTGCCAGTTCAAAACAGTGGGGCTGAGTGTTCCACCAACATAGACTGTGTTGATACGTTCTGGAGACAGCACAGTGTCCCACATGTTCACATCTCCAATGTCTCCCACCAATGACTGCTTTACATCAAAGCTACCACCATATGAGTCCTGCTCTTGCCCCAAGATGATGCTTGCATCTGTCTCCACAGTGTAGCCCTTTTGCAGACTTTTCCGAACCTTAGGTTTCCCATCAACCCAGAACTCTGCAATCCCTGTAGCAGATTCCCAGCAGGCACAGATGTGTGATGGAGCATCAGGCATTTTAGAAGCCTTATATAGTACTTCAGGCCCACCCACTCCAAAAACATACCCTCTATCCTTACTCCAAAATAAGAGAATGTCATTAGAGCTATTCTTGGTAGCATAAGAGAAAATACTGAAACTTCGGGTTGTACTCAGATCTGTATAGATATGGAGACACACAGTGAAGGCTTTCAGTGGATTCTTTGACTGTGCTTCCAGGGTTACATAAGAATTGGCTGACTCCTCAGGAAATACGAAGGCCATATTAGACATGTCTGTAAGACAGAAAACCAAGAAAGTGAGTAGATTCTCAGATAACAAAGATCTGTCCCTCATCTACTAGAAGAGTTTGGGATCAAGAGATCTAGCCTCTTTCAAGGTTACACAAATATACATCTGTACCTGATGCTGCTTCTTAAATTCCATATGTAAAATATTAGGCTCTTATCCTCTCCCCCCACATCAAATCTTTATAATAGCTCCTACCTTTCTGGGCAAAAGTCTGAGAGAAGCTGATCATGATCAGTGAGCACCACAGCAGCTTCTCCATGGTTGTTGCTGCTGCTTGGATCTGGATTACCCCACTAGAAGGATGCAGTTTTATCTGAAAAATCAACGATGAGAAGTCCTGGATCCCTTGCCTCAGCCCCAGCCCATTCTTGGATTTATAAGTCTAGCAGAAGGAAAGGCTGCACCACTTTGTAAATAATTTTCTAACACTGCCTCTTGGGGTACACGTCAGACCACTGGGAGGAAGGGAAGCCAAATCATTCTGGAACAGAGAAATCAATGTGAGTTATTTATTACAAACTCCTGTGACCACTGAATCACCAGCTTCTTTGTGACAGGAAAAATGAGGAAGCTTCCCATGGCTCCACTTTGCCTATTGAGGCTAAGAAAATGATGAGCACTCGTGTGTGTGCATACTATGGTTGCATCTCCAGCATCTGCTAACCACTTCTGGAAGCTGTTCTTTTACATTTAGGAGATGAAGAAAATAAGCATTCCATTTCCAAAACCAAGAACAAACTTTTCTTGGCCAGTTGTGTAGACTTATCAGAGATCTTTGACTAAAGGGAACACGTTTCTTATTCCAAATGTGCTCAATCTTGTGAAACACTGCTTTGTTTTATTTTTTTATGTGAAAGCTTCAGAGAGGAGTCAGGACAATTGGCCATTTGCTACTTTTGTTTTCAAATCAAAATGGTTCCTCAATACAGCCTAGCTATAGTTAGTTAAGAGGTCTCTACTTAGCACAATCTTCTAGTTGAATACTGTGTTCCTTGCCTTGCTCCTGAACCTTTTACAATAGCATCCATTCTTCCATTCCATTCATGAGTCACTCTCTAATTCAGAAACTAGAAAAGAAATACCGTATCCTCTGAAGCAGAGAACCACTCATCCAGTAAGAATACCATTCTCAGTTAGATACGTTCTTATCCTACCAAACACTAGTTTCTCAGCCTCAGCTATTGGTCAGAATGAGATTTGGACAGAATAGGAACCATTTCTATGTTGCACCCTTTAAAGTGAAGATATGTGGCTTCCCTTTCCACATCTTCTTTTCCCTCTTGCTAGTATTCATACATGCTGATAGAGACAGAGCAGTCATCTTTGACAAAGACTAAGCTGCATGTTGAGGTTGGCACAGCAACAAGACAGACTGAATCTGTAAGTTTTATTATGAAGCCCTTGATTATTTATTGGCATATTCGCTTAAGATATGCAGTTTTATATTTTTTTAATCACTATGAATTTGGTCTTTTGCATATTGAAGCTTGGTTGATACTACTTTATATCTTTCCACTGGAAAAAAAAATGTATCAACCTTTCTCCCTCTCTGTAAGAAGTAAACAATTGCTTTATATATCTAAAGTCAACCTTGTACCTTCGCAATGGGTCCAGATGGTTCATCACCTAATAAATTTTGTCCCTATGTGCTTTTTTTATACAGTACAAATCATCTTTGCTTCATCATTTCCCCAAAAATCAACCCTAAAATAAACATAACATTTTCAAGCAAGAAGATAAAGACAGAGGGAAAAATAAGTAGGGAACAAAGGTTACTTGTAACTACAACCTGCATTGTTCCACTTTTTCTCCTTAACCAAAAGATTTCAGGTTCTGACATCCATCATCCATCACTGGAGAGGAAAACAATGTAAATATATCTCTCTCTTTTACTAAATTTAATAACATTTTCTAAGTTATTGTCTAATGCAACAGCAAACACCATTCAACACAGTTCCTAACTATTCCTTGAATATGTGTATATTGTTTGTGAACAAATTTGAAAGCCTTAAGAAGTGATTTCTGGTCCCACCACTCCAAGTTCAACGAGACAGACAGGGCCTCAACCACATTAGACTCTGAATTTATCTGTTATGTTCTCTTACTGGACTCTGGTCTTCAAAAGTGAATTATCCACAAATCCCCTTTTCATAATTTACACATTTTGTAATTTGCACATAATTTTGTAATTCTTAGATATTAACATCTCTAAGTGCTTGAGAAAATAGAAATATCTCTATAGCAATACTCTGAACCCAACACTTTGGTTTCAAATGGACCATCACTTGCTGTGAAACATCCTGGTATCCTTACATAAGAAACCTGCCAGAAAAGCACAGGATTTTACATAAAAACAGCATTTAAACTGAGCTACAAAAACAGAAGTGAGAGATTCAAGACTGTCTTATTTTTCTTTCCTGTTGCTATAATGAAAAATATCTTGACAAAAGCAACTTTGGGAAAAGGGATTTATTTTAGCTCATAATTCCAAGTCACAGTCCATCATAACAGGGAAATAACAGAGGCAGGAGTTTGAAGGAGTTGGTCATATCATATCCATAACCAGGGACAAAACAATGGATGTATACACGCTTGTTCTCAGCTCACTTTTTCTACCCTCATACAGTTCAATATTCCCTACCTAGGGAATTATACCACCCACAGTGGGCTGTCTTCTCACCTCCCCAAAAGAAATCAAACCCCCACCTGATCTAGACAGTCCTTTACTGAGACTTTTTCTTTCCCAGCTGATCCAAGAGTATATTAAGTTAACAATTAAAACTAAACATCATAGATACTAAGAGAATATTATAAGACATGGTCATCAACATCTAAATTTTATTTTCTACTATTTCATATGCTACTTCAAAATCTTGTTTAAACCCCCTCTAACTGTAAGAGTGCATTTTAGTGAATCAATGTCTTTAAAGTCCAAAACTGTGTTGATTTTCAAGTCAAAATACCATAGATTGTACCTCTTCATCCTTTTACTCACTCCATCTAACCAAATTAGGTCATTAATATAGCATTTACTTCGTACTTTTTACTTCCTAGTCATTATTAAAATTGTGATTCTATTTTTAAAAAATATTTATTTTATATTATGTGAATTGGTGTTTGTCTGCATGTATAACTGTGTAAGGGTGTCAGATCTTGGAATTACAGATAGTTGCTAGCTGCCATGTGGATGCTGGGAATCGAACTCAGATCCTCTGGAAGAACAGCCAGTGCTCTTTACCACTGAGCCATCTCTCCAGCCCAAGAATTATGATTCTATTTTATCAGCAAAATTATTGCATTTGTACCTGTAATTTTTATTATACTATCTACTACTTACATAAACTGCTTAATAAAATAATCTATAAAAATATTGCTCCTCAGGCCATTTTACTTTAAGCAAATGAGCGACTTTTGAAGGTTTATAAATCAGGAAATGATATACTCAGGTAAGTATTTTTCAATTTTAATGGAAGAAATATAAGAGTTCTATTAAAGAAAGAGAGATTAGAAGTTTGTAGACTTAATGAACCTTAGGTCATCAATTTTGCCAAGATAAATATTAGGAACTGCTGCTAAAGATCAGGGACTAAGTCATTAGCCAAACTAATCACGGTAAATGTGATAGGAGACAGAATTAGATAGCAGCAGTAAGGACTCAGAAGAGACATATGTGAGACATGTACCAGTTCACTGATGAGAATGGACATCTGACCAATATGGAGTCATCAGAGAGCAGCTCCAAAGACACCTAACTAACACTTTGACATCAAGCATTTGACATGTAAGCAAGGCCAAAACAGCATGTTGACTTATACTTGGATCAGTGAGTTTGGGTTTTTGGTGATTAGTCTCTAACCCAAGCTAAACCTTCAATGTTAAAAAAAAAAAATGTGTATATAGACTGACACAAATAAGAAGGAGTCAGTCTATTATGGAAAATGAGGGAAATTTCACATTTCTTTACCTATGGGTAATAGCTCTATCTTCTTCAAAGACAACTGATAAAGCTTGGCCCAGAGTTGATGCTCAGCAGCATTGCAGAAGAAATAAATAAAGCTATAACTGAAAGAAGAAAACATAGAAAAATCATAGAAGACAAATTTAAGCAGTAATGGACTGAGCACAAATGCCAATATTATCTTCCCACTTCAAATCCTACAAATAATAAAAATATATATATTTCTAAAAAGTAGATCAATATGAAACCAGGGCTGTGGGGGAAGAGTTTCATTGGCAGAAAGGGAAACACATTATCTGAGGAAATATCTGTCAGTAGAATATGTCATAACCCCAAACATGCAGGGAATGGCTACTCTGAAAATGCATTGATGCATCCTAAAGTGAAGAATAATGGAAATGAGTGGTAGATCATCACTAGGCAAGTGTTGATTAGGGCTATCAGACCATATCGCACTCTCTTTCCCAGAATCCTTTGTTCACAGCAGGAGATAGAAAGAGTTTTTTAGCCCAACCAGTAGGATATTACCTCAAGAGTTTGTAGATACCCACAATGTTCCCAACTCTGATAATGTACTACTCATATACCCTGTCAGTATTTCCTGCTCATTTCTCACTGTTCTTAGAGACAGGCCACAGAAACAGTAAGAGCCTCCACAAGGAAACTGAAACACTTAAGAGAATGCCTTCCTTAACAATAATAGACATGCCTATCTTGGGAATTTGAGAGACCTTGAATCAAACGAATGCCTCATTGCAATGAACACTTGTGGGTGGGGCTGACTGGACAAAAGGATATACAATGTTACATACCAAAGCTTCTGATGCCACTAGGTTGAATAAAGAGGTGTTGGAGAGTTGGAAAAGATGAAGGATCGAGGTGGAGTTTTGTTTTGTCTTTAATTAATTTTGTGTGGTTTTTATATTGGGAGGAATGCTGCAGGGGTGAGGGGAATATTGAGGGACAGAGAGGTAAGCAAGCATTGGTGTACATGATGTGAAATTCCCAAAGAATCAATAATTATGTTATAAAAAGAAATCCAAGATATGTATACATACAACCTTTAGAATTATTTGGAGTTTAATATTTGTGTTAATATAAAATAACTATAAGACACATTTAAAGTGTTCTTTTCCCTTAGAAGCAATCAGCTAGAATATATAAAATATAAGATGCCAACCATGGTGTTACTATCACCTACAGAGAACCCAGAAGGAGGTCAAACGGAAAATAGGCAACATTTTTACTTATATTGTAGGACAGTAAAGGATATAAAAATTAATAAATGGGGCTGTAACCCCATCCACTGATGACCTAGTACCATAATGGTATTACTACTCTCCAAATTGATGCATATGTTACATTAAAGATGCCTATATCTACAGTCCAACAGTCTTACCTCTATCAATGTAACCTTTTGAAAACTCCCTCGATGACATATACAGGAAAATTTTTTTGCAGCATTGTTTGTTTTTCAAGGGTAAAAATAGAAGGAATCCAAGTTTCCATCTGAGAAATGCTTTTTTTTATATGACAGGATTGTTTACCACAGTTAAAGGCATGAAGAAGATATGTACACATCCTGTTCAGTCACAAATCAAGTGTCTGGATGCAAATTAGGTCATCCCTCATTTCAGTATGTAAATTGAAGCTTTACATAAATTAAAAATAGTGTCAATATAACATAGAGGTTATATTCATTCATATGTCATCTTCCCCAGCAGGTTAATGGTGAAGCAATAAAGACCACATTTTCTCACAAGCAAAGCAAAAATCCTTGTAAAGTGTGAAGATCTTAATGATGATGCTGAGAAGTCTGTCTTAGCACTGTTAGTACATGCAGGAGAAGGTTTATAGTGGCTTCAGACATTGCTATGCATTCCACAGCATTAAACTATATTGCAATGCTGAAAGAGCTGGTGAAGACACCGCCAAGAATTTCTGCGTAACACAAAATTTTATTGATGACTGAAGAAGCTACATTCAAAATGAGATTTTAAGTTTCCATGAGTCCAGCTGCTGCTGAAAATGATAGCCCTCGAAGAAATGTATCATAGAGGTCATGAAGCCGCTGGACTGAAGGCTATAAAAGTGGCACTAATTGTGAGGCTTGTAGAAGTGTCTGAGAAGCCTTCCTGAGCTAATAATGTCATTCGATTGTTGCTGTTCGTGTTAGTCCTCTTGGGATGTTACTGCATAGGTTTGAATGGTCTGCCTCTAATTATCTATGGGCCTAATTATCTCACAATCCTTGTTATTTTTGGTGCACAAATCATGCAGAACATGAAGATTTTTCAGATTTGTACATGTTATACTATAGCAAAAGAAATCTGGTTTTTTTTGTTTTTTTAGGCAAAAAGAGCTCAAAAACAATTTCCAAGATAAAAAGCAAGTTCTCAAAAAGCTACTAAAATGGCATCTCATACTTTCAAATATCAAAACAATATTATGTAGCATATGTAAATATATTTATCTGTTGTGTTTTAAGTATTAAAAATAATGAATAATTCATCTCAAACATCCATAGCATCAGTCTACAAAGGAGAAAAATATCAGACAAATCTAAATTGAGAGACTTTCTATAAAATATCCACCCAGGACTTCTCAATACTGTCAAGGTCATGAAAAACAGGGAAAGAATGAGATGTTGTCACAGGCCAAAAGAGACTAAAAAGACAATGACTAAATGTGCTATAGTGTCCTGAGTTGAATCTTTAAACAGGAAATGAACATTGATATAAAACTTGAAGAGAACTAAAAAGAGCCTGGAATTTAGTCACTAGCAACCCATCAAATGCTGTTTTGTAGCTTTGACAAAGGTATCATAACCACATGAGATATTAATATTGGATGAAGGGCATGGGGAAACTCTTTGTATTGTGTTTTGACATTTCTATAAATCCATAAAAGTATTCCAAAAATATTAAGAAAATATGGTATAACACTCTCCCCCCAAAAAAAAATCCATTTATGTAAGAAAAGTAGTGAAATTTCATTATCATGCTTGTATATGAGTCAGGAGATAAAACTTCCTTTGCATTATGTGAGCATTATTTAAAATACCTATGTGTATGTGTTATATATTTCTAATTCTTGTTAAGACCATTTTTCAAAATAAAATGTTAAGATCAGTAATGTTTTAGAGATAGTGCTAAAATACTATAAGTTCATACAACTTCTAAAATACTCAGAAGGGCAAACATGAACACTGGGGCTTGTAAGTCTTTCCAGAATACTTTCTTCTTGTCTTTTGAATTTTGAACCATTAAAAAAAGTCAGAACCATGGAGTTCAAAATACTTATTTTAAAGCTAAAAGAAACTAGGTTGGTTAAAAAAAATTTAAAAAGGCTTATACTGGTCCCCAGATACAGACAGACTTAATCATCCACGTCAGGTCATGCAGTACTAGACAGGTGCCCTGTCATGAGTACAGAGTATTTACTGCCAAGGTCATTATATGGCCATGAGCATATCCAAACATATACTATCAGCATGCTAGAATGAGATACTACACACACACACACACACACACACACACACACACACACCCCAATAAAGAGAAAGAGAAAAAGGGGACACTGAGTTGTTGTTTTTTTCATAAACTCCTCAATTGGATGTCACTCTTTCCAGTGGCCTGCTGACCACTCTCAAGTACAAAAGCCATGATGATGTTTTGTGTTTCCTGTTTTCTCTATGCTGTAAATATTCCCACTGAAGCAAATTTTAAGCTACCAGCATTGTACCAGAGTTAACAGGAAGTGGCCACCCTGGAAGGAGAAATTCATGTAAAGAGCCTTGGCCAGAAACCTCTTTGTCATTCACTCTAGTGCCATAAAAGAATAAAGTGTAAATATTTCACCTAAAACAGCTCTACTCTTTGTTCTTTTATCTATCACTCTTGATTAATAATCCTAGAATAATCAAAGATATGGCTATCAGCAGTATGCTTTGATAAATAAATTCTCCAGCAACAGATATGACAACAGTCTGGTTATAACTGTCACCCCATCACCCAGGCTGATCCTGCTGACTAGGCCAGGATCTTCTTTCTCCCTCATTGCTCTTTGTGTATTCCTCCTGAAGCTGAGCTGCTCTCTGTCAAAACAGATGGACTTCTCCAGCAGAGAGAACCATTCTTCATTCAAGAATCTACAAGTAGCTGAACTCTCCTGTAAGATCCTCCAAACAAGCTCTCAAGGTCCATAAATCCTCCATGTATGTTAAAAGCCAATGCAGAGATTGCCACAATCGATCAATTAAGTATAAGACTATGCCAAAACTAAAATTCACTTCCTATTCTATTCCCAATACAAATTTACCTGAGTTATAGTCCCCAGGGTAGCCCCATCAAAGTTCTACATTAAAATCAAACAACATCAATAACCAAAGTAGACACATATAGATGCCCAAGCTGTATCTTTTTATTATTATATTCCTAAAATGAGATTAAAGCCCAGATATCAAGCTCCCTTGTAAGTAAAATGAAAATGAATTAAAGTTTAAATTCAGATGCCCTTGCCCTTGTAAATTAAAAAACAATTATCATCTCTCCCCTAAATCCAGGCCAGCAGGGAAAACTCCTGCAGCCGAGAACTATCCAGTAAAATCCAGTTCACTGGACACCCCCATGTACAAATCCCACACCACCCCCCAACTTACCCCATCATCCAGCAACCTCAGCAACACCTGAGGCCCATAGATCCTTAGCACCTATTGAATCAATAGGCCAGCATGGAAAACCCCTGTAGGCTAGAATTATTCAGTAAAACCCAGTAGGCTAGACATCCCCACCTACAAATCCTGCTCCAACCTCCCAGCCACCCCATCATCCGGCAACCTCAGAAACTACCTGAGACTCATAGATCCTTAGCACCTATTGGACCAAGAAGTGAGTAACACTTCACTCAACCCAACTAGAGATCCCGGGACCCATAACCCAGGCCCTGAGACATAACCCTTGGAACTCCACCCCTACTCACCTCTCCCCTAAATCCAGGCCAGCAGGAAAAACCCCTTCAGGCCAGAACTCCCCCAATAAAATCCAGTTTTCTGGACACCCTCATCTATAAATCCCACCCCAACCTCTAACCCACCTTATCACCCCGGGACTTCCAAAGCTATCTGAGACTCACAATTCTGCAACACCTTTTGGACCAAGTGTGGCTACCTGAGACCTACAATTTGCCAGCACCTATTGGATCAAGATCTCCTAAAGGATCAAGACCTCCCTCTGGATCAAGAGCTCAGGGTGGACCAAAATTGGATCCCTGTGACATAGAATGAGACAGCTTTTATTGCACCAAAAACAGCTCACTGTGGTATAGAATCTGCTACCTCCAAGTGGACCAATAGCCCAGATCAAACTAAGAGAGGCTTCCTGAGACACAGACACAACCAGAACAGATTGCATCAAAATCAGTTCCCTGAGATACAGACAAATCCTGCATTGATCTGAGGAATCAATGAGCACATGCCAGTGCAAGCATACATATAACAACATAAAGAACAATATGGCAGCACCAAAATCTGGTGGTTCTACAACAACAAGACCTGATCATGACAATGTAGAAGAAGCAGAAGGGAGCAACCTTAAAAACAAATGTATGAATACAATAAAAGCCTTAAATTATGAAATAAAAAACTCTCTTAAAGAAATAGAGAAAAAGATGAACAAAAAAATTGGAAGAGATCAACAGACTACTGAAAGAAAATAAAGAAAACAAGAAAAAGCAAATTAAACAGGTGAAAATCATTTCAAGATTTAAAAATTGAAATAAAAGCAATAAAAAAAACACAAAGTGAGGCAATGCTCAAAATAGAAAATCTCAAGAAACAAACTCAAACTACAGATGCAAGTATAGCCAACAGAATGCAAGAAATGGAAGAATTTCTGGTCTCTGTGTGGAAGATTCTATAGTGGAAATAGATACAACAGTCAAAGAAAACACTAAAACCAATAAGATCATAACACAAAACATCCAGAAAATATGAGACACCATAAAAATACCAAACCTAAGAATAATAGGAATAGAAGAAGAAAAATACCAGCTCAGAGGCACAGAAAATATATTCAACAAAATCGTAGACCAAAACTTTCCCAATCTAAAGAAAAAAAATGCCCATAAAGATACAATACAATAGAATACGAAATAGACTGGACCCTCAAAAAAGGCTGCTTGCCACATAATAATCAAGACATTAAATGTACAGAATTAAGAAAGAATATTAAGAAGCTACAAAGAAAAAAGGACAAGTTACTTATGAAGGCAGACCCATCAGAATAGCATCAGACTACTCAATGGAAGCAATGAAAGTCAGAAGGTCCTGGTCAGATGTTAAACAGACACTAACAAACCATGGCTGCCAACACAGACCACTATACCTAGCAAAACTATCATCCACCATAGTTGGAGTAAACAAGATATTTTACAACAAAATCAGATTTAAATAATACCTATCAAAAAATCCAGCCCTACAGAAAGCACTAGAGGGAAAACTCCAACCTAAGGAAAGTAGATAAATGCACAAACCCACAAGCAATAGATAACCCCAAAGAAGAAAAACCTAAAGAAGGGAAACACACACGCTACCACCAAAAATAGTAGGAACTAACAATCACTGGTCATTAATATCTCTTAATATCAATGGACTCAATTTACTTTTTAAAAAGACACAGCCTATCACAATGGATGCAAAAACATTGCATCTTTCTGCTGCATATGAGAGACACACTTCAATTTCAAAGACAGACACCAGCTCAGAATAAAGGAAAAGACCTTCCAATCAAATGGACTTAAGAAATACGCTGGTGTAGCTATCCTAATAGCTAACAAAATAGACCTCAAACTAAAATCAATCAAAATAGATCAAGAGAGATCTCTTTTGAGATATACTCATTCATTTCAGGAAAACCATCAAGATGAAGTGTCAATCTTGAACATTTATGCCCCCAACACAAGGGCACCCACATATGTAACAGAAACATTACTAAAGCTTAAATCTCACATCAAACCCCACACATTAATAATAGTGGGAGACTTCAATACCCCACTCTCACCAATGGATAGGTCGACCAGACAGAAACTTAACAGAGAAATAAGGGATCTAACCAACATTATAACTCAATGGACTTAATAGATATATACAGAACTTCCCACCCAAACAAAAAGGAATATATCTTCTTCTCAGCACCCCATGAAACTTTCTCTAAAATTGACCACATACTCAATCATAAAGCAAATATCAATAGAGAAAAAAATGGTAATAACTCATTGTATCTCATGAACTAAAGTTAGAGTTCAATAATAAAAACCACAAAGAACCTACAAACTCATGGAAACTGAACATCTCTTAGTTGAACCACCTTTGAGTTAAGTAAGAAGTAAAGAAAGAAACTAAAGACTTCCTACAATTCAATGAAAATGAATCTACAACATACCCAAACTTATGGAACACAATAAAAGCAGTGCTAAGAGGAAAATTCCTAGAATTAGATGCCTACATAAAAAAAAAAAACTTGTAGCTGAAAGCTCTAGAATAACTAGAAACAAACTCACTTAGAAGAAGTAGAGGAAAGAATCAAACACAGGACTGAAATCATAAAATTGAAACAAAGAAAACAATACGAAGAATCAATGAATCAAAGAGTTGGTTCTTAGAGAAAGCCAACAAGATAGACAAACCTTTATCCAAACTAACAGGATAGAGATAGAGTATCCAAACTAACAAAAATCAATAATTAAAAGAAACATAATAATAGACACTGTGGAAATTCAGAGAATCATTAGGTCATACTTCAAAAAACTGTACTCCACTAAATTAAAAAACCTTAAAGAAATGGACAGTTACCACTTACCAAAATTAAATCAAGACCAGATAAATAATCTATAAACCCCAAGGAAACTGAAGCTGTTATTAAAAGTCTCCCAAGCCAAAAAAAAAATTCCAGAGCCTGATAGTATCAGTGTGGAATTCTAATAGACATTTAAAGAAGAACTAATACCAATAATTCTCAAATTGTTCCATATAATAAAAAGTGAAGGAACATTGCCAAATTCTTTTTATTGGCCTGATACCCAAGCCAATAAAAGATTCAACAAAGAAACAGAATTACAGACCAATCTCCCTCATGAGCATTGATGCAAAAATACTCAATAAAATTCAAGAACACATCAAAAAAATCATCCACCATGATCAATTAAACTTTATCCCAGAGATGCAGGGATGGTCAACATATGAAAAACTGTCATCCACCATATAAACAACCTGAGGAAAAAAACTACATGTTCATCTCATTAGATGTTGGAAAAGCCTTTGACAAAGTCTAACACACCTTCATGATAAAAGTCCTGGAGATATCAAGGATACAGTGAAAATACCTAAGCATAATAAAGGCAATATACAGCAATCCAACAACCAACATCAAACTAAATGGAGAGAAACTCAAAGCAATCCCACTAAAATCAGGAACAAGACAAGGCTATCCTCTCTCCACATATCTATTCAATATAATTCTTAAAGTCTTAGCTAAAACAATAACACAACAAAAGAAGATCATAGGGATGCAAATTGGAAAGAAAAAACATCAAATTATCACTATTTGCAAATGATTTGATAGTATACATAAGTGACCCCAAAATTCTATCAAGGAAGTCCTACAGCTGATAAACACCTTCAGCATTGTAAGAGGGTACAACATTAACTCAAAAAAAATTAATAGCCCTCTTATACACAAATGAAAAAAAGGCTGAAAAAAAAACAGGGAAACATCATCCTTTACAATAGCTGCAAATAGCATTAAATATCTTAGGGTAACTCTAACAAAAGAAGTGACAAACCTGTATGACAAGAACTTTAAATCTTTGAGGAAAGAAACTGAAGGAGATATCAGGAAATGGAAAGATCCCTCATGCTCCTAGGTAGGTAGAATCAACACAGTAAAGAGGCAATCTTACCAAAAGCAATCTACAGGTTCAATGCAATTCCCATCAAAATCCCAACACAATTCTTCACAAACCTTGAAAGAACAATTCTCAAGTTCATATTAAATAACAAGACCAAAACCAATAGAACTTCAAGAGGCATCACCATCTCTGACTTCAAGCTCTACTATAAAGTTACAGTAATAAAAACAGTTTGGCATTGGCATAGAAATAGACTTGTAGATCAATGAAATGTAATCGAAGACCCTGACATTGATCCACACACCTATGAACTCCTGATTTTTGACAAAGAAGCCAAATATATAAAATGAAAAAAAAAGATAGCATCTTTAACAAATGGTGCTGGCATAACTGGATGGTGGTATGTAGAAAAATGAAAATAAATCCATACCTATCACCCTGCACAAAACTCAAATTCAAGTGGATCAAAGACCTCAGCATAAATCCAGTCACATTGAACTTGATAGAAAAGAAAGTGGGAAATACCCTCTAACTCTTTGGCGCAGGTGACCACTTCCTAAATATAACACCAGTAGTACAGTCACTAAAAACAACAATCAATAAGTGGGACCTCCTGAAACTGAGAAGCTTCTGTAAAGCCAAGGACACAGTCAATAGGACAAAATAACAGCCTCTGGGGAGTGAAGGGGTTGAGAGGGGTGGAGAGGGAGAGGAGAGGCTGGTAGAGGACTTGGAGAAGAGGCAAAGGACCAGAGAGAGAGAGAGAGCAGTAGTGGGTATGGGAAAAATTTAAAAATAAAATAGACTATGAATTTATCCCTTTCACTCCTAATTGTCTCAGCCAGGGAGTTGTATTGCATTGTCATAGTAAAGCCAGACCACTCCAGCATCCACAATTTGGACTTTTTCACAAATGGAGGTCTAGTGGGGTTGAATAAGCCTTGTCCTTAAAGAGTACCAAGAATTTAATGGAACACATAATGTTGTCACAGCATACATTCTGCATCTACAAAAATACAGTACTATGCTACAGTAAACTAGTATCACAGCTACTAAATGAAATCTTCCAGACAAAATCATCTCTCCAAAACCCAGGACTCCATGTTGCTACAGGCAATAATAAAAACTCCATAGTGTCTGAGAAAATAAGAACACTTGAAGAAAATCACGGGTTTGTCTTTGCAAGATGCCAGTGAACTGCTATTAGCCACCCTGGGTTTCTGATCTCATCTGGGAGAAATCTCTTGAGAGATTAATGTAATCTCTTAAGGCATAAGCCCACGCATTTATCCTGTGTGAGGAGAATTTACCTAGGCATCCTCTGAGAACAACATGAGGGATATTGTCACCTGTCAAATGGCTTAGAAATCTGCCATGTGCCACTTGTCACTATTTCCGTTTCTTACCTGATGTGTCTTTCTTCCCCTTTCTGCATAATCAAAGCTCTTGATTCCCATCTGTTCCTTTGAGCCTTTGTTTCTGACACCCCTGAGGTCTCTCATCTAGTGACACAATCTCAGTGGCACATTTATAGCAGGGATGATTGGTTCTGGACCCAGAGGCTGTTGCTGCAGCCGTCTACTGAAAAATTATTCAGGCCAGAGAAACACGCCTAGGAAAGGTCTCTCCCAGACCCCTGCAATTGTTTCATCTTGATAATCTCCCTAAGCAGATTTCTGAACTGAATCTGCTGCTGATCCATCCTCAGTCTAGCCCTGCGTGGCCAAATATATCCATAAGAAATCACCTCATCAGCTTCTGAATGATTCAGGTCACCTTTGAGCAACATCTCCTTCTGCCATGTCATTATCTTAATGTAACTGACAAAGCCAGAACCTGCTTCAGAAGGGATGATTTAATCTAAATCAAAAATAAACAAATAAAACGTCTTTACTCTTCAGACATAGCATCAATTACCAGGCACCTAGTGGAAGAGTCACTTGACATGGAAATTCTAACACCACCGTTGTTCATTAGGAGAGTCCGTTCTGATACAGCACTTGCTTTCTGAAATATGAGCCATTTCAATTGTGTGTCAAGAAACACAATACCAAGGTGATACAGAAATAGCATCCTTGACCACTTAGTATATACTTTGCCAGCAAGCAACAGCAGTTACCACAGAGTACACAACAGGAGGAATGTGACACGTTGTAGAAATTAATACCTGATATTTCTTTCTTTCAGCCCACCTGGACACATGCTTCATCTTAGAAGGATCTACTGTGCTACCCGCTGACATCTTCGTTTGTCTTTGATTTTGGGTTTTTTTTTCTTCAATGGCACTCAGGACCTGGGTCTTGCTTATGCTAGGCTCAAGGACTCCACCACTGGGATGCATCCCAAGTCTCCTTCACATTGATGCACTTGTCTTATCTCCATCATTTAAGCTTTTTCTATATGACTTTCTACTAAAGAGGGAATTTTTAGGCTAAGCTTTTTTTAGAGATAAAATTCAATGTTTGATGTGTTGTACCTTAATTTATTTCTAATTTTTATAATAAGATATCTAGTGATTTTGAATCTGAATAAATTTTGAGTGGTATGCTCTAAATCATACTTTTCCCATAACACCTTTTATGTTTTGCATGCTTTTGAAGAATGGGAAGAGATTACCTCATGACAAGTGATGTTATACAGAAAATTTGGCATGGAAAATTTTTCACAGAGAGATTTCAAATCCAACACAATCATTTATATGAGATGTTCTGTCTTTTATGGCACTTTTCATTTTTCACATGTATACAGTGTATTTTGGTCATATTCTCTCTTCAACTCACCATTAACTTTTCCCTCAAAATGTCCCTCTCATAACTCCATGTCCTCTTTAAACACAGACATACAAACATACACAATATATATATATGTATATATGTGTGTGTGTATGATTGTATGTTACTGAGTCCAATTAGTACCAATATTCACATGTATCCATACAGGTGTGATGTGTGGGGCCAATTCATTGGAACATGGTTAGCTTACTAGTGGTCACACACACCACAAAAATAATTCTGTCTCCACCAGAATATCTCCTTAGATAATGAGGAGGTCTTATAAGCTCCTACCCAATCCATACTGGAAATTTGATTGGATCGGTCTTGTTCAGATCTTATGTGGCAACCACAGCTGCTATTGGTTCATTAATGTTCTTTTCTCCAACCTCTGGCTTCTACTTTCTTTCTGAGTCCTTCTTCTGCAATGTTTCATGAGTCTTGTTGGGGTGATATAACAGTCCTGTTAGCTACTGGATACTCAAAGCCATTTATTCTTAACATTTTGACCAGTTATAAAACTCTGCATTAGGCTGAGGGAATCTGCAAGACTTCCTACTACGACCCCGAACTGAGCGAACTGAGCAAACCAACTGCAGGGGTCTCTGAGGGGCGGATTCGAACCCTGACCAGAGGTGAGGAGGGTTCGGCAGGCCTCAGTGCCTGTATCCTGGCCTGGGAGGGAGAGTTGAGCTCTCATTGCTTCTGGTTCCACCACCGGGACCTGTGCT
>PVIH01009103.1:0-85147 GCA_004025045.1 Sigmodon hispidus | reverse complement strand
AAAAAATTGTTTTATATAAGTTTAAATATTTCATACAGTAATATATAATTAAAATATTACTATCACTCATTATACAATATATATACCCTAGTTAATCATAAAATTGTCATACTTAAAGTCATTATAGAAAAACTATACACTTTTATAAATTACCTATTCTTACAATATAAATTTTAGTCTTTAAATTAATTTCAGTCTCTGAGAGGAAGCTAAACAACCCCATACAGAGTTTCAAATCTCCTAAAAATCACTCTTTATAAGTTCTTTCTCTCCCCCTAATAAATATTAACCCTCATATGATATAGTATATTTAAATAATTACAACAATAATGTCACATCAAGAAAATGATCACATTGAACAATTTTTTTAAATTACTTTTTTTTTTTTAATTTTATTTGCCTTGGTGTTTGCCTGGAACTGGAACTACAGACAGTTGTTAGCTGCCATGTGGGTGCTGGGAATTGAACCCGGGTCCTCTGGAAGAGCAGACGGCGCTCTTAACCGCTGAGCCATCTCTCCAGCCCCCACATTGAACAATTTTATGTCCTGGTGTAAACGGTGGGAATTAACGTCACTAGGTTTCTTTGGGGATGATGAATGACTTTAAATAGGACTATGCTAGTGGTTGCACTACACATTTACTAAAAATCATTGAACTATACACTCTAAATAGTTTTATAGTGCTTAACTATGCCTGCCTGCTGAGTTAGGATCCTGACCCCAGTATTTACCAGCTGAAGTATTTTTGTGCTCCAACTATATTTTTATAATAAACGGACTAATTCTAGAGATTTACAATAGCAAGTACATTCTTCACTCACATATCAGGAGCTGTGGTTCTTCTCATTCCTGGGCCTTGGCTAAAGGATAGTCCTCAATGTGAGTCTGTTTTCAGTTGTTTTGCCATATTCTGATGTATTAGTTTTTATTTTCATTTTATTATTATCCCTTAGAAACATGTTTGTTTCTTTTTTAATATTTATTTATTTATTATGTATACAGCATACAGAAGAGGGCACCAGATCTCATCATAGATGGTTGTGAGCCACCATGTGGATGCTGGGAATTGAACTCAGGACCTCTGGAAGAACAGTCCGTGCTCTTCACCTCTGAGCCATCTCTCCAGCCCCAACATGTTTGTTTTCTAATAAGAGACAGAGAGGGGACCTCTGCGGGGAGTAGAGAGAGGGGAAGCCATAATCCGGACATACCATGTGAGGAAAAAAGCTATTTTGAGTCCTACTGCCTCAGCCTCCTGAATGTTAGGATTACAGTCATTGTCACCATACCTGGCAGCTGTAGGTCTTCAAGCTTCTGTCAGACCTGGCATAACTCATATCCACTCACATTCTGTCAATGTGATACATAGTGATGACTGACAGTGAAAAGGATAGGAATGCACCACTGCTACTTTGACAGTAGAGAGGGATGGATGTATGATCTACTTGTGGAAATAATTGACGGTGATGATGCTACAAAAATTATTAACTCTCGGGGCTGGAGAGATGGCTCAGTGGTTAAGAGCATCATCTGCTCTTCCAGAGGACCCGGGTTCAATTCCCAGCACCCACATGGCAGCTAACAACTGTCTGTAGTTCCAGTTCCAGGCAAACACCAAGGCAAATAAATAAATAAATAAAGTTTAAAAAAACATTTTAAAAAAAATTATTAACTCTCTATGGGACGCTACAAAACCAGGAGCTACTAGTGCCTATATTGTGAGATTGGTAGGGTTATTAGGATTATTGGATGATGACATATAAAGTGGGCATTAGGCATTGCTGTATTGCTATTCTTATTTCTATCTGGCAAACTCTTTACCTAACAAAGTCCTATTTGAATAGTAATCTTTTTCATGGTTCCTGTTTTTATTTCCTTCCAACCAACTCTCTCTCTCTTTTAAAGCTCGTTGTTGAGGGGGTGGAGAGATGGCTCAGAGGTTAAGAGCACAGACTGTTCTTCCAGAGGTCCTGAGTTCAATTCCCAGCAACCACATGGTGGCTCACTGCCATCTATGATGACATCTGGTACCTTCTCCATACTACATACATACATAAGATTTAAATAAATCTTAAAAAAAAAAAAAAAAAAAAAAAAGCTCGTTTTTGAAAACTCAGGGCTTTGGAAGAAGAGTGATATGCTTGATTCATCCCCTCCCCTCCTCGTACCCAATTCAGATAGGAGCTATATTCATATTGCAAAGTGTTTCTTCCCTTGTCTTAAGCTAATGAAAGCTCCCTTTTCTTCCTTTAAAGTCTTTTACATAGGTACTAGAAGTACTAACATGTGTCTATTTCCTGATTGTTCATTGTCCATTTCTGGGAAAGAAATTAGTAGTTGAATTCTTTTGTTTTGTTTTAGTTTTGGTTTTGGTTTTTTGAGACAGGATTTCTCTCTGTAGCCCTGGCTGCCCTGGAACTCGCTCAGTAGACCAGACTGACCTCAAAGTCACTCACAGAGATCTGCCTGCCTCTGCCTCCCTCCACCATTGTCCAGCTGGCACTTAAATTCTTAAATATCAGCCAAGTGAGAATGGGGACTGTATGACCACAACCAAGTTTTGGGTACAGTCTATAAATGGCAATGACTTTGGGCAATAGTACAGGCAATTTCCTTAGTGTATTTAGGGACCTTTTCCAATAAAAGGTATTATGGTTCTTGTCAAATGCTTTCTTAGAAGTCATTTCTCAAACAGTACTTAATCATTCTGTCTGTCATTGTCAATAAATGGAGTTATCAAATATTTTGAGGGTATCCTGAGATATTTGTTTCTTTCAGTTCTGCCAGATATTACTGTGATTTGGATATTCATTAAGGTTTCTAAAAATGGTTTTGGTCACATTGAAGTCTCGTTTTTTCCCCTCTTGCAGTGTAAGGCCAGCACTGATGGGCATCAGTCTTCTTGTTCATTCTGCAAGGGCCCAAAGGAAGGTGAGTGGGGAAAGTTATGCCTTTTGTCTTATACAATGAACAAGTTATTTTTATTTTATTTTAAATATTTATTTATTATGTATGCAGTATACAGAAGAGGGTACCAGATGTCATCATAGATGGTTGTGAGCCATATGGTTGCTGGCAAATGAACTCAGGACCTCTGGAAGAACAGTCAGTGCTCTTAAACTCTGAGCCATCTCTCCAGCCCTTTTATTGTATTTTTTATTAAACAAAATCGATAACCCAGGGCCTAGAAAGATGGTTCAATGGTTAAAAATATATACAGTCCTAGCTGGGCTGCAGTGGTACACACCTTTAATCCTAGCATTCTGGAGACAGAGGCAGGCAGATAGTGGTTTAAGGCCAGCCTGGTCTACAGTGCAAATTCCAGGACAGTCAGGACTACACAGAGAAACCCTGTCTACAAAAACAAAATAAAGCATTAAAAAATGAATGGATGAATAACAACAACAAAAAAGGAAATATATGGTGCATTCAGGGACCTGAGTTTAGATCCTGTCAGACAACTCACAGTCACCTATAACTACAGATCCAAGAGGTTCAAAGTCATCTTCCGGCCTCCCCAGACACTTAAATACAGGCGGCAGACACTCAGACATATATACATAAATGAAGATGAAAATAGTTATTTTCTAGTTGATATCCTAGCCTATAATTCTAGTACTTGACAGCCAAAATAATATAGGCTTTGAGGCTAATATGTGCTGTATATATATAGCAAGACCTTTGACAAAAAAAAGTGGTTGAAGGGGGACTTTAACCAAAACTAAAGATTACATGAGTGTGGCTTTGAGCATTAAAAGAGGAAACGGAAGCTGAGAAAACGAAAGGAGGGGGAAAAAGATAGACTTAATATCCTAAAAGCAAAATCTTGTTGTGTGCTTTGTTACTATTATGACACCAGAAGAAGCAAGGCTTCCAGGCATGTGCTTTGTGTATATACTTCTAAGCCCCCAGCAACTGTCTTTGCTAACTTTGTCTCTGCATTGTTTCTCCTTCTCTTTCTCTTCCCTGTACCCTTTCTTCCTCCCTTTTCCCCTTCTCTCCCTTCCTCTTTCTCTCTCCTATACTGAGGTTCTAACCCAGGGCCTAATACATGCTAATTAACCACTCTACCACTAGGGTATATCCTCAACCCCTGAATGATTATTCTTTTTTTGGTTTTCTGAGACAAGGTTTCTCTGTGTAACAGCCCTAGCTGTTCTGAAACTGACTTTGTAGACCAGGCTGGCCTCTCTAGTGCTGAGATTAAAGACCTTCACCACTACACTCAGTATTTAGTTTTTTGGGGTTTTTTTGAGACAGGTTCTAACGGAGTGGCCCTAGCTGTCCTGGAACCGCTATGTAGTCCAAGCTGCCCTTAAACTCACAGAGATCCTCCTGCCTCCCAAATATTTTTTGATTTTGAGATGTGTTCACATGTAGTCCAGGTTCTCCTTGAACACACTGTGTATCAAAGGATGACCTTAAAGAACTGGTTCTCTTGCCTGTACTTCCACGTCCTGCCTTGTTGCCGATGAGGTTGTCATTACCAGGTGTTTTGTTTGTTTCATGATCTTTATACTTCAGCCTCCCAAGTCCTGGTTCCTAGTTTTTAAAGATTTTTTTCAATTTTATTTTATGTAAGGCTGTTCTTCTGCTGAGCTGTTTCTCTGGCTCCCAATTATAGTAAGTTTCTGACCTGCACTAACCCCAAGATCTGGACAAGCAGTCCCACAGAAACACATTATATTAATTTTACACTGATGTGGCTCAAACATATTACTAGCTAGCTCTTGCTTTTAAACTAACCCATGATTCTTTTTTTAATTAATTTATTTATTATTAAGTATACAGTATACAGAAGAGGGTATCAGATGTCATCATAGATGGTTGTGAGCCACCATGTAGTTGCTGGGAATTGAACTCAGGACCTCTGGAAGAGCAGCCAGTAATCCTCTGAGCCATCTCTCCAGCCCAATTCTTATTCAGATTAGGTGTTTTGTTTTAAAATTTATTTTTATGCGCTGTGTGAGTATGAGTCACCTTTGTGTGGGTGCTAAAGAGGCCAGAAGAGGGTAGATTTCCTGGAATTGGAGTTACAGACAAAGGTTAGCTGCCTGAAAACCAAACTCAGGTCCTCTGGAAAAGCAACAAGTACTCTTAACTGCCAAGCAATCTCTCCCCAGACCTATGATTATTTTTTTTCAAATTTACTTATTTTTATTTTATCTGTTTACCACTTGAATGCTTGCTACCCACAGACATCAGAAAAAGCCATAGAATTCCCTGGAACTGGAGATATAGATGGTGATTGTGAGCTGACAACATGGTATTGGGGAATGAACCAGGTTCTCTGCCAGAGCAGCAAATGGCTGTTAACTGCTGAACCATCTCTCTAGACCCTGTTTAATTTTTTTAAAATAAGCTTTTCTCAAGAACCATCAGAAGATTTTTTTTTTTTTTTTGTGACAGGTATTTCTGAGATGATATTAAAAGTATTGGTTGGTTTCATAAAGTCATATGTGTTTTTTTGTTTAAATTCCCCTACTGACAGAAGTCAAGCAAGAACTAGTATCCTACCCTCAACCTCAGAAAACATGTATACCAGTCCCCTCAGAAAAACAACCCAACCAGCCCCGGCCAGCTGACCAGGAGCATGAATTCAGGAAGCGGGAAGAAGGACAGGAATCAAGATTGGGACATCAGAAGAGAGACACAGAAAGATACTTTCCTCACTCTCGAAGGGAAGGCCTTAACTTCCGCAGAGACAGAGAAAAGGAGCCGTGGTCTGGAGAAACACGCCAGGATGGAGAGAGCAAAAGTGAGTGATATGTCAGCTGGTATGACAGTTGGAACCATGAGTGAGTGGCTTATGTTGTGGCATCTACCAAGCTGTGTACTAGTGAAACTGCACAACTTAGGAGGCATTAAATAAATTCAATAGGCTTTACTAATCAGAGGAATTTATAACTTTCACATAGAAAATTGCTATATTTTAAAAATGCAGTGAGACATGATTTTAGGTTTTTAAGTATTGGTAATGTAAAGAAAAGTAGGTTGTTTTGTTATTGTTATTGTTTTGTTTTGTTTTTTAAACTAACCTTGTGGAGCTGGAGAAATGGCTCAGCAGTTAAGAGCACTCACTGACTGCTCTTCCATAGGACCCAGGTTCAATCCCCACCTCCCACATGACAGCTCACAACTATTTGTAAATTTTTATCTGTTACTTTTATTAATATTTCTGTTTGTGCTTGCTTCATTTAGCAATTATGCTGAAACGCATTTATCGTTCCACTCCGCCTGAGGTGATAGTTGAAGTGCTGGAGCCCTACGTCCATCTTACTACTGCCAATGTCCGTATCATCAAGAACAGAACTGGCCCCATGGGTCACACATATGGCTTTATAGACCTTGACTCCCATGCTGTGAGTTTTTATTCCTTTAAAATGAAAGCTGATGACAAAAGAACCCTCAATAATGTTTGGGAAAGCAGAGTATGGGGGTGCAGGCTGTAGACCCAGCACCCTAGAATCTGAAGCAGGTAGATGACAAGTTCAAGTCTAGCCTGTCCTACAAAGTGAGCCCTGTCTCAGCTTATAAGAACATTTTCTCTTTTTCTGCTGATTATATAATAGATCCATTTGTTTGCTTGCTTATTTGTTTGTTTTAGAGACAGGCTCTCTCTCCATAGCCCTGATGATCCTGGAACTCACTCTAGACCAGGCTCACAGAGATCCTCCTGCCTCTGTCTCACAAGTTTGGAGATTAAAGGTGTATGCTACCATGCCTAGATTCAGTAAAGTCTTAGGGTTTAATTTTTAGTTGTACGACTCTTTTCTATGGAAATATTTAAATATTAATCAAAATTTTTATTTCTCAAAAATGCTAAAAAGTCATCAGAAACTTTGTAAA
This sequence comes from Sigmodon hispidus, assembly GCA_004025045.1. Taxonomy (NCBI): domain Eukaryota; kingdom Metazoa; phylum Chordata; class Mammalia; order Rodentia; family Cricetidae; genus Sigmodon; species Sigmodon hispidus. Next base: position 78,297 of record PVIH01009103.1, on the reverse strand, counting down.
CTGGATCTTATCTGATTATTGCAGCCTAAGAGAAGGGGATTTTCAGGGGCTGGAGAGATGGCTCAGCAGTTAAGAGCATTGGCTGCTCTTCCAGAGATCTGAATCAGTTCCCAACAACCATATGATATCTCACAGTGTATACAGTATTAATTCACTTTAAAGAAAGAAAAAGAGAAAGGGATTTCGGTTTCTGAAATGTATTTCAGAAACTGATATTTATTCTGATTGTTACCCTTCATTAAGAATGGCTTACCTGGCATCTGGACAGATGGCTCAGTGGTTAAGAGCACGTGCTGCTCTTGTAGAGGAGCCTGATCAGTTTTTGGCACCCACATACAGCTACCTCTAACTCCTGTTCTATGGGATCCAATGTCCTCTTCTGACCTTTAGGGGCACTAGACATAAATATGGTGCATACATTGAGTCAAAAACACTCTTAAAAGTACCGCCTATAATGCCATCACTTCAGAGAATGAGACAAGAAGATGGCAAGTTCAAGGCCTTTGTGGACTACAATGTGAACTCAAGGCCAGTTTGAGTAACCCAGAGAGACCCTTGCTGTACATTAAAAATTAACAAAAAGGTGGAATGTAGCTCAGTGCTTACCTAGCATGCATGAGGCCTTAGATTTAACAAGGCCTCTCTCAAACACACAGTTATTTTTTTACCAGCCTTTATTTACTGTAAAAATTATTACCAGAAGGGCCTGGAGAGATGACTCAAAGATTAAGAGTATTTGCTGCTCTTCAAGAGGATCTGGATTTAACTCCCAGAACCCATATATTGGCTCATATCCATCTATAATTCTATTTTCAATAGATCTGATGCCTTCTTTCAGCATCTGAAGGCAACAGGTATATGCATGTATTCATACATACATAAAATTTATATACTTACGTATGTATGTATATATATTATATATACACATATAAATTGCTTTTCTTATTTTTGGTTTGATTTGGATATTTTGAAGGGGGGTGTCTTTTTTCAAAACTGCTCTCTATATGTAATCTCTGACTGTCCTAGAACTCTCTCTTTAATCAGGCTTTTCTCAAACCCACAGAGATCTGCCTGCTTCTGCCTCTCAAGTACTGGGATTAAAGTGTGCACTATGCCTGGCCACATAAAAAAAACCATATTTTTAAATTATTACTTAGGAGTTAGGCCCTGTAATTTTATTTTCTAAGAAGGAAAATCCATGTTCACTTCTTTTTGTAAGGATGTAGCCTTTTCTCTCTTTGGCTTCAAATTTGTCTTTGGTTTCTTAGGAAGCCCTTCGAGTAGTGAAGATTTTGCAGAACCTTGATCCACCATTTAGCATTGATGGGAAGATGGTAGCTGTAAACTTGGCTACCGGAAAACGAAGGTAAGGCCTCACTTCAGTTTTAGGGAAGAAACTGCTCCTCCTGGGTGAGACAAATAATGGGTCATTCTGACTTCCTAGCATGAGTTGTTTCTTCTAGTACATGTTTGTGCGTGTAGTGTGCTTTATTCTGACTATAGAATTGTTTTTAGTTTTAAATAGTATTTCTACCTGAGCATGATGTCATACCATAGCCTTTAATTTCAGCACTAAGGAGGAAGAGGCAGGTGGATCTCTTATAAGATCAAGGTCTACCTAATCTCATAGCAAATTCCAGGCCAGCTAAGTCTCCATAGTGAGACTTTGTCTTGAATGAATGAATGAATGAATACTATTCCTGGATACTTTAGAAATTTGACTGCCTGCTGTCTTTAGGAGCCAGAAATGTTCATAAAGTTTTAGGTTTATGAGGGGTTTATGAGAGTTTTGTTTTGTTTTGTTTTGTTTTGTTTTGTTTTGTTTTTTTTGTGTGTGTGTGTGTTTTGTTTTTTTTTTGTAGTTATTAATTGGTTTTGGGAGTTTTGGAGGTGGGGGATGAAACAGAGGTTTTTTTGGGTTTTTTTGTTTTTGTTTTTTTTTGTTTGTAACAACCGTGGATGTCCGGAACTCATTTTGTAGACCAGGCTTGCCTTGAACTCACATAAATCCACCTGCCTCTGCCTCCCAAGTGGTAGATTTAGTGCCTAGAGAGTTTTTAGGTTTTTGAGGCAAAAATCTCATGCTACATTCCATACTGGCCCAGGGTAGACTCAGAGCCACAGCAGTCCACCTGCCTCAATCTTCAGAGTGCAACAGTTGCAGCTATGAGCCAGTACAGCTGGCTGATATGTTTAAATATGCAGGAGTAGGATGGGGGAACCTCTCAGTTTTTCTGATATTTTTCTTTAGAATCCTAAGTAAATATACAGTCTTCCCATTATCCTAAGTACAGTCATCCTAGAATGTCTAATTCAGTTACTCTTTACTTCTTTTTCATCTTGACCAAAAAGTGTTAACTGGGAGATAATACATTAGAGAGGTGAGTTTATAGAGATGGGGCAGCTTTGGCTCTGGCTCCTCTGCTGGAATTGAACTGCTGTTCCACTCAAGTGTCTGGATCACTCAACATGCTTGTATAGATTGGTTCCTTTTCCGACAAAAGGAGGAGGACCTTTTGGTCACTCTTTTGATATGTCATGTTTTATGTTGCAGAAATGATTCTGGGGACCATTCTGACCACATGCATTACTATCAGGTAGGATTTAACATTTAAAAAATGTTCTTTTAAAACCTTCAGGTGATTAAAAACGTGGCTTTTAAGGTTAATGACTGTTGTACAATTCCATAATTCTAACTTGATTTTCTCTGCTAGGGTAAAAAATATTTTCGAGATAGGAGAGGAAACAGAAATTCAGATTGGTCCTCAGATACAAATCGACAAGGGCAACAGTGTAAGTAACTTTTGTTTTTCTTTTTATGATTTTGACTGGTTACTCATTATTGAAAACCTGTGTGGTCACAAATGTAGCAAAAAGGGTATTGATTGGGGGCAAGTTCACCCAAGGAAAATATACCTTATATATGCTCTACACCTATTTGAATTGGCCTCTCTAATATCCTAATTATGCTTTGTTCTTGATAAGTCCTCAGTTACAATTTTATTGGACAGAAACTAATGCTGGCTCTGATTTTATTCCATGCAGCATCTTCTGACTGCTACATATATGATTCTGCTACTGGCTACTATTATGATCCCTTGGCAGGAACTTACTATGACCCCAACACTCAGGTTAGTTTTTGTTGTTGTTTTGTTTTCTTTTTGCTTTATTTACTCTGTTGGTAATCCTTTTGAGAAAAGTACCCATAATGTGTTACTCTGAGTATTTTATTCTCTGGATTCTCTGGATGCTCATTGCTTGAAAAGTGGAAAAGTTTATGGAATCTGAACTGTTGCCTATGTGGAAAATCAATGCCCTGTGGCATTACAGGTAAGAACAGTGCTGCTCTGGAAACAGTCTGGGCTACATATATACTAGCATCTGAAATGGGTTCTTCAGCTTGTAAAAGAGCCATTCTGTTCCCTTGAAGGAAAGTGTGTTCCTTAAACCTAAAATTCTGGAAATGCAAGCATTCTATAGACTTACTTCTTTCTTACTGTATCACAGCAAGAAGTCTATGTGCCCCAGGACCCTGAGTCACCAGAGGAAGAAGAGATCAAGGAAAAGAAATCTACCAGTCAAGGAAAGTCAAGTAGCAAGAAAGAAGTATCTAAAAGAGATAGCAAAGAGAAAAAAGACAAAGGAGTGACAAAGGTCAGATACCTTGTTAGTCTATCTTTTATATGTAAAACAGAGCATTATGAACAGAGGGGATCTAATTTTAAGGTTACAGTCACTTTAAAAATTCTCTAGGGGAAACTAGAGAGACATTTAAGAGCACTTATTTTTACAGAGGATCCCGGTGTGCTTCCCAGCCCTCACATGAGGCTCATGACTGTAATTTCAGTCAATTCTAGAGGATCCAAACCCTCTTCTGAGTGCATGCACAAAGTGAATTCCAGGACAGCCAAGGCTACACAAAGAAATCCTATATGAAAAGAAATGAATATATGTGTTTATGTATATATATAATTACACACACATAGAGAGTGATAAAATTGTGTAATATGTGGTATATTCATATATATATATATATACACATATATAAGAGAAATCAACTTTTATAAACAACAAAATAGCATGGGAGGGGCAGCTGGAGAGATAGATGAACTAAGCAATTAAGAACACTGACTGCTCCTCTAGAGGACCCAAGTTCAGTTCCCAAAAACCATATGGCAGCTTACAGCTGCTTATAACTCCAGTTCCAGCAGGCTGGAGAGATGACTCAGTGGTTAAGAGCACTAACTGTTCTTCTAGAGGATCTGAATGCAATTCCCAGCATCCACATGGCAGCTAACAACTGTCTGTAATTCCAAGATCTGACACCCTTACATAGTTATACATGCAGGCAAAACACCAATTCACATAAAATAAAAATAAATATTTAAAAAAAAATTATAGGGCAGTAGTTCTTAACCTTTCTAACGTGATCCTTTAACACAGTTCCTCATGTTGTGGTGATTTCCCCCACACATAAAGGAAATAAAATTATAAAATTATTTCCATTGCTACCTCATAACTAGTTTTGCTACTGTTATGGATCATAATATAAATATCTATGCTTACTGATGGTCTTAGATGACCTGTGTAAAAGGATTATAAGACCTCAAGAAGGTCAGGACCGACAGGTTGAAAAACATTGCTCTAACATCCTGCAATCAACCTGGGTTTGGTTCCTAGTGTATACAAGTCAATTTACAATCATCTGTAGCTCTAGTTGGGGATCCATCACCCTTTTCTGGCCTGTGAGGGCACCAGGCATGCTCATGGTGCCTGTGCTCAAATTCACACACCCACACAAACACACAGACACACAGGCAAAACACTTAAAAACATAAATTAAATACAAATCCTTACAAAAACAATTTAGGTTGGGCATGGTAGTACATACCTTTTATCCCAGCTCTCCAGAGGTAGGTGAATCTCTGAATTCAAGTCAGCCTAGTGTACATAGTAAGTTCCATCCAGAATAGCTAGAGAGACCTTATCTAAAAAAAAAAAAAAAAAAAAAACTTTAATTTTTTTGGTGTAGTAGTCCTCTTACCTTTTTCCTTTTATGGTAACTCTGTTTTACAAATGAGACAAACATAACTCAAGTGTGATAACAATCCCTGTGATCCCACCACTCAGGAGGTTGGGGCAAGAGGATTGCCAGAAGTTCCAGGTCAAACAGATTCTTATTTTAAAAATTAAAAAACACACTCAAGAGGCAGGTAGATCTCTATCAGTTTGAAGCCAGCCTGAACAAAGCCAGTTCCAAGACTACACAAAGAAACCGTGTCTCAAAAATAATAAAAAATAAATAAAGCAAGCAAGCAAACAAGCAAGACAAGACTTGATAAAATTGATTGAGTAAAGTGCTTACTGCCAAGCCTGATGACGAGAAACAGTCCCAACAAGTTGTCCTCTAACCTGTATATTCAGTCAAGTCATTGTGTGCATTCAGACATATACATAAAGTACATATAACTAAATTAAAACTTTCTGGGGCTGGAGAGATGGCTCAGCGGTTAAGAGCACCGTCTGCTCTTCCAGAGGACCCGGGTTCGATTCCCAGCACCCACATGGCAGCTAACAACTGTCTGTAGTTCTAGTTCCAGGCAAACACCAAGGCTAATAAATAAATAAAGTTTTTAAAAAAAAAAAAAAAAATTAAAACTTTCTAAAACAAGTGACTCAGCTTAAGTCACAACATTTTATCTTTTAATTTTTTTTAATGTGAGACAGTTTTACTATACAGCCATGGTTAGCCTAGAACCCTCCATGTAGACCAAGTTGACTTCAAATTCAGAGATTCATCTGCTTATGCCTCCTAAGTACCAAGATTAAAAGTGTATGCTACCACTCCCAGCCCAAATGTATTTTTCTTTGTTTTTACTTATTGGGGCGGGGGCGGGGGGGTCACACAACCTTGGATTGCACACATGTATGTAGTGGTCAGAGCACAGCTTTGTAGAGTTGGTGTCCTTCCAGCTTTATATGGGCTCTGAGGATTGAACTTGAGTTGTTTGCTGATCTATCCTGACATCCTATTGTCCTTTTAGTGTGTGATTCTGAATGTTCACTTCTCTTGTAATTGTAACAAGGATAGTTCTTTTTCTTCTTTCTTTTTAACTTGGGGACTGGATAACCCTGGTATTCATCCAGGGCACAAGTTGTAAGAGTCAGCTCTCCTTCCTTTGATCAGGTGGTTCTCAGGAATTTAACGCAAGTCACTAATCTTGTGCAGCCCTCCAGTTTGTATTTTATTATTCATATTCTGTTTTGTCATCAGTAATTTTTATAATTACACTATTTTGTTAGAATAATGTGATATGGTAAAAATTCAAATTAAAAACCATATGTTCCTTTTCTTCAGTCCCTCATTATTGGTCCTTTTAAATCTTTACTATGATGTTTCACTTCTTTTGTTTGTTTTGTTTTGTTTGTTTTTTGAGACAAGGTTTCTTTGTGTATCCCTGGCTGTCCTGTAACTCCCTCTGTAGACCAGGCTGCCCTCAAACTCATAGAAATCTGCCTGCCTCTGCTGGGATTAAAGGTGTGTGCCATCATGCCTGGGTCACTTCATGTCAGTTATGTATTAGTGAAAGTGAATGAATTTGTTTGAGTTCAATTTGTAATGTTTTTCCCCTTTCTGGTATTTCCATTTGTTTGTCTAAATACCAAAAGAGAGAAAAGAGACCCATCTTTGTCACTTTTGTGCCTCTAAGAGCTTGAACATCAGATTCATGCTGCCTTTATGCTTAGGTTCTGTCTCCACTTCTAGCATATTCTCCATACTTTTTAGGATAGTAATGCCTGCTAGAGTCTAGGATGATTGTAAGTAAAGGCTGAATAAAATAATGCTACAAATAACTCATCTGGTGCCTAAATTGTAGACACACAAGTACACTAATGTTTTGTTGGGTGTTTATTTGCTAGTGCTAAGGGTTTTACTCAGGTCCGTCCTTGTGCTAGAGGTAAGCGGTCTGCTGCTCATCTACTCCAGGCCCATGATTACACTTTTAAAGGTTCTGTATTTCAAAATCACTGTAATGTTGCAGATGTTTAAAGATTTGGAAAACCAGGCTGATTTTAACAAAACTAGCTTATTAACCCAGTTTTATTAGTGATTATCATGTAAAAATTAACTTTGTCTTTGATCAGTTTCAAGAAAGTACCAGTGAGGACAAGTCCCCTCCAGAAGATGTTTTTAAGAAGCCTCTGCCTCCTACTGTGAAGAAGGAAGAGAGCCCCCCTCCAGTAAGGCTAATTCTGATATTATGGGCTGATCTTGGAGGGAAAGGAACCTCTGTCTAGTTTTGGTCCCTTGACTCTCTATGTATCCTAAGTAAGAATTCCTCTTTGAGTGTAAATAGTAGGAAAAGTTGCTATCTGCTAGCAGGGGTGTTACTGACTAATCAGAGGCTGTTACCTGACTTTTTTTCTTTACCTTGTGGGTTTCTAATCACCCTGGGTATCAGCTCCTTCTATTTTTTTCTTCTTTAATTATTTTGTATGTATGTGTGTGCATGCACATGCACAAAGTTAAAGGACAACTTTCTAGAGGTGGTTCTCTCCTTGTGCTTTTGAGTGAGTCAGACTGCATAGTGAGCACATTCACTGGATGAGCCATCTCACTGCTCCTCCTGTTTCCTTGTTAACTTAAGGTCTCTTCAGTTCTTTTCTGGCCTCTAAAAAGTCAGACTCAGCTGTGTCACTTCCAGAACAGCACAGATAGTGGATGTATTCCAAACCCAGTTAGGACAAAGAAAGGACTTTTATAAGCCCTGTCTTTTTCCTTCCAGCCTAAGGTGGTAAACCCATTAATTGGTCTTTTGGGTGAATATGGAGGAGACAGTGACTATGAGGAAGAAGAGGAAGAAGAACAGGCCCCTCCTGTGCAGCTTCGCTCAGGGCAGCCTCAGCAACGGGAGGAGCTGACCAAGAAAGAGAATGAAGAAGACAAACTCACTGACTGGAATAAACTGGCTTGTCTGCTCTGCAGAAGGCAGTTTCCCAATAAAGAAGTCCTTATCAAACACCAACAGCTGTCAGACTTGCACAAGGTATTTCAGGAAGAGTTCATGACCTTTTTGATTTTTGGTTCCTACCATTGCTAGAAATGACACTTACCCCTCCTTTGTCTTTACATCTTAAGTTGTATGTATATGTTAAGTGTGTGGCCACAGTGTTCCAGGGCACATATGTGGAGATTTGAGGACTATGTGGTCAAGTCAACTCTCTTTCCATCTTTACATGAGTTCTGTGAATCCCGTCACCTAGGCTTGCAAACAAGCACCTTTACCCAACTGACCCATTTTGCTGGTCTATTCTTCCATTTTTTAATTCATGAATTCTTGTGAGTTAAAAGGTTTTGCCTGGAGTTGGAGAGATATTACAGCAGTTAAGAGCACTCGTTGCTCTTCCAGAGGACTTGAGTTCAGTTCCCAGTTCTGTATACTGTATACATAATTAATTAATTAATTAATATTTAAAATAAAAAAAAATGCTAGCTGCTCTTGCAGAAGTCCCCAGAATTATTACCAGCACCCACATGGAGGATCACAAATATCTGTAACTCCAGTCTCAGAGGATTCATACACAAACACTTTTTTTAAAAAAAAAAAGATAAATCAGATTTTTATGCTCACTTTAAAGAAAAATAGAATGAAATTCTCATATGCGCTTTACCATATAATCTGTATCAATAAGAACATAGTTTTCTTATTGCTGAAACTAAGGGAGAACCAGTTAGGGGTTAGTCTTTGGAGGGTATATTAGTCATTTAAGAGAGTTAGTCAAGGGGCTGGAGAGATGGCTCAGCAGTTAAGAGCACTGACTGTTCTTCCGGAGGACCTGAGTTCGATTCCCAGCATCCACATGGCAGCTAACAACTGTCTGTAATTCCAAGATCTGACACCCTTACACAGTTATACATGCAGGCAAAACACCAATACACATAAAATAAAAAACAAATATTTTAAAAAAGAGAGAGAGAGTTAGTCAAAACAAAATAGATGCAGTCCTCAGGACCTTTTGAGAAAGACTCAGAAGCATTTCTAGAGCTGTTTGTTATGTTGTTTTTCTTAGACTCATAAAATTTCCTCTTTTCTCAGCAAAACCTGGAAATCCACCGGAAAATAAAACAGTCTGAACAAGAGCTAGCCTATCTGGAGAGGAGAGAACGGGAGGTAAACTTTGATCATAGATACTTTGCTCCAAATCTTTTTCCCCCATGGTATATACTATATATATTGTACTGATCCTTCCTTACAAAAAGACTGGAAAAAAGATGTTTCCAAATATGATACATATATTTGTCAAAACTCTCATTATATATTAAGGATGTTTATAAACTATACCTTACCAAAGTTGTTGGGGTTTTCTTTTTTTTTCCTTTTTTTTCTTTTTCCATGTTATTTTCAGTTCTCCAGGTATGTCAGATAAATAGCACTCTTATTCTCTATTGAGTTTATTTATTATTGTTGTTGTTGTTTTAAGTCACTTGAAAAATTAAAGGGTTGCCAGGAATCCAGCCTGGTCTACAGAGAGAGTTCCAGAACATGCTCCAAAGCTACACAGCCAAACCCTGTTTCAAAAAACCAAAAGGTGGGGAGGGGTGGGCAGAATACGTTCATAGGGGCTAGAGAGATGAGTAAGAGAGCTTATTGCCATTACAAAGGACTTAAGTTCAATTTCTAGCACCCATTTGAGACACCTATAACTCCAACCCCAGGAGGATCTAAAACCTCTTGTCTCCACAGGCACATACACTTCACATACATCACACACATAGACCCACACATATACACATAATTAAAAATAAATTACTGGGCTGGGCGGTTGTACCATATGCCTTTAATCCGTCCCAGCACTCGGAGTCAGAGTCAGGTCATCTTTGAGTTCGAGGCCATCCTGATCTACAGAGCTAGTTCTAGGACAGCCAAGCTTACCAAAGAAACCTTGTTTCAAAAAACTAAAAATAAATAAATTGCTTGGCATGGTGACTTACATCTTTAATCTGAGCAGTAAGGAGGCAGAGGAAGCTGGATTTCTGTGAGTTCAAGAATAGTCTACATAAAGTTCAAGGCTAGCCAGGGCCACAAGTAAAAAAACCCATCTTTTTTTCTTTCTTTCCAAAGCAGGGTCTCACTATTGTAGCTCTGGCTGTCCTGGAACTTGCTTTGTCGACCACAGAGATCTGCCTCCTGAGCCTAGCTTTCAAATATTTTAAATTTATTATTAAAAAATAAAAAAAACTAGGAATGCTGGCTCTCACCTGTAGTTCCAGTGCTTTGAGGTTGAGGCAACAGAAATTCAGAGAGATTAAGACCAATTTAAGCTACAAGGTGAGAGCCTGTCTCAGAAAAAATACAAAGCCCATGTACAGGTAGCACTTGGAAGGCTGAAGTGAGAAGATGGCATGATTTCAGCCTGTGAACATAGCAGGATCATATATTCCTAACCTTAACCCCCTCCCCAATAGACTGAGGAGTAGGATAGAGCTTCCCCCTCCCAACTGTTCTCTTGGGTGGAAACTTCAGGTCTGCTCTTCTGTTCCCCACAGGGAAGGTTTAAAGAAAGAGGAAATGATCGAAGGGAAAAGCTCCAATCTTTTGATTCTCCAGAAAGGAAACGCATTAAATTCTCCAGGGAAACTGACAGGTATGACAGATATTTAGCCACAGCCTTGAGATCTCATGATAGAACTATCTTCTGCAAATGTTTTACTACTTTTTCTCTCAGAGCGATGTGATGTTATTAGAAGTCAGTTTTGTCTTTACTTCATTTGGGAGCATAAGATCCAACATGGCTGACTGTCTTGTCTTTATATTGAAAAATATGTATGGAAAGCTAGGGCTAAAGTGATCTGTTGAAATTGTATATTAGTAATACTGTACCTCTGGATTATAAACCTGATAATGTCACATTCTTGGACTGTTTCTCTTAGAATCTCCATTCTCACAATTGCATACTGAAGTAATTGGTTGGCTGCTGCTGTTGCTAGAGATAAATACCTCTTTTTTTTTTTTTCCTAACTTTTTTTGTTTGTTTTATTTATTTGCCTTGGTGTTTGCCTGGAACTACAGACAGTTGTGAGCTGCCATGTGGGTGTTGGGAATTGAACTCAGGTCCTCTGGAAGAGCAGTCACTGCTCTTAACCACTGAGCCTTCTCTCCAGCCCTCATATATGCCCTCTTAACTTCTTCTGCTTGTTTGCAGTCAAACAGTTCCCAAGTCTGCTTATAATCTGGGCTGTATTGCCTGCCACTGTATTAAATTCAAGGAACATTCAAGTGGACAAACCATACCTTGTCATTGGTTCTATGTACACAGAGTAGAGCAGACTTGAGTAGTGATGTGTCTCACAGGAAAGTTAGAAAGGGAGGGAAGAGGGAAATGTTTCAGTGGGAGAAGCCTATGTACAACAGGATTTTCTTCTACCACCCCTTTAGTTTGTCCCATCTTGAGCACACAACATAGAGGACTTGATACATTTGACATGTGATTTGACAGAGCTAAACAGTTGAGCATGTTTCTGAGTGACAGGAAATAAGGCTGCCCAACAAACAGATCAGAGACCAGTTCACCTTCAACACTTTTTTTTTTTAAGGTAGCAGGAAATCATTTAAAGTGGGGTATTAATCTAATTTAGAAATTATTAAACACACAAAAGATAAACTTGAAGAGAGACTCTGATGATGTTTATGTTCTAATGAAATGATTGCCAAAAGTAGGCTGTGACTAGCTCAGGGAAAAATGTTAATCTACTAGGCTTTGTGATCTGGCTTGAAGATTCTTGGGTTTCTGTTGGATATTTATAACAAGCAGATAGCTGAGGCCTTGAAAGGAGAAAAGGAAAGGAACAAAAGATTCATGAGCAGAAGAAAAGTAACTTCTTTGGGTTTTGTTTGTTTGTTTGTTTTGTTTTTCCAAGACAGGATTTCTCTTTGTGGCCCTAGCTGTCATAAAACTTAATCTTTAGACTGAGCTGTCCTCAAACTCAGGAATTCTCCTGCCTCTGCCTCCCTCCTTCAGAGTCAGGAGAATGTGTACACTACCGTGCCTAGCTAAAAATGGTCCTTTTAAAATACAGCTTTGAGTAGAGTTTGTTGTTGTTAAACTTGAAAAGGGGGGCGTGGATAGGCAGAGGAGGGTGGGCTTATAAAGAAGAGGAGATTATTGACAGAGACCCTCTATTAAGAGTGGCATTTCATCTTATTTTTGTAGTCATAGCTAAATAATTGTATATGTAGTGTCTTCATATAAACTGTGTCCTACTGTGTACAGGGAACTCCTAGTTTTTTATTTTGCTTTCTTGTCATTAATAAGAATTATTTATTTGATGTCATATTTCATTGTGTTGTTTTCTGCTATTTAAAATACAAAGGGCTATTTATAAAATGTCAATGTCTTAAGACATCAGCCATACCCCCTAGTCTAACCCAGCTATGGTGAGACAGTTTTGAGGGAAGGAGATCATTTTCCATCTTTAGTCCACATTACCTTCTCCTTAGTTTCCTTCTCAGTCTTCTTTCTTTCTATTTGTGCTTTGTTTTGGTTTGGTTTGTTTTCTGGGATAAGATCTTGCTATGTAGCCCTGGCTACCCTAAAACTTACTATGTAGACCAGAATGACCTCAAACCAGTAAAGATTAGCCTGCCTCTACCTTCTCAGTGTCTGAGTTAAAGGTATATATTACCATTTTCCAGCTTCCTCTTCCTTTTCAGGAATAGCCCAGTTATTTTCTAGAGTCCTGCCCATATTACTCATTTATTCTGATTCCTGCTTTTTCTCTTTGATTCTCTAAGTTACCTACCTCCTAGAGCCTCAGCCGCCCAGTAAGCCAACTAGTTAGTTCTGTTTTCTGAGCTCTAATACCTCTTTTCTGTTGGCACACACCTTTAATGCCTGCACTCTGGAGGCAGAAGCAGGCAGATCTTTGAGTTTAAGACCAGCCTGGTCTACATAGTAAATTCTAGGCCAGCCAGGTCTATATAATAAGGCTTCATTCATCTCAGAAAACAAACAAAACAAAATTCTTATTTCCATGTACATCTTGGGCATTTCTTCTTGTGCTTGTCTGAAGCCCCATATTGTACCCCAGTTTAGTGCACTAAACCTTCAGAGTTAGTACCTTTATATATCCTTCTAACTCAGTCTGTCTTCATTTTTTTTCCTCTCAAAACAGGGTTTCTCTATGTATCCCTGGCTGTCCTCGAAATACCTCTATAGACCAAGCTGGCCTCAAACTTACAGAGATCCACCTGCTCTGCCTCCCAGTGCTGGGATTAAAGTTAAGCCTTACCACCTGTCTTTGGTCTTTCTTCTTTATACTATAGCTATATCAGTTAGTAATTCTAAACTGGGCTCTTGGTGGTTAGCCCTGGCTTTACTACTCACGATGTAGACTTGGCTAGCCTCAAATTTACAGAGATCTTGCCTCTACCTAGAGTGCTGGGATTTAAAGGTGTGCTCCACCATGCCTAGCTAAACTGAATTCTTTACTCCCAATCTTCATTCCTTCTACTTTTTTTTTAATGGAATGGGAGTTTATTAATGATACTTTTTAGAAGATTTATGTAACTGAGGGTTGTCCAAATGGCTTAGGTGTTATGAGTACTTGTTGCTCTTATAGAGGACTAAGATTCAGTTTCCAGAACCTGCAAGTTGGCTTACAGTACAATACGTAACCCCAATTCAGGGATTCTGAAACCTCCTTCAGACCTTGTGAGGGCACTAGACACACATGTGCTACATATATATGCAGCCAAGACATTCATACACATAAAGTAAGTCTAAAAGATTTTAAGATTATGTATTCATTTATTATGCATATGTGTGTGTAAGCTGTATGTTTGTGCCCCACATGCAATACAGGTGTCCATTGGGGGCCATAAGAGAGTATTGAATTCCCTGAAACTAGAGTTAAAGGCAGTTGTAAACCACCTGTGTAAATGCTGGCAACTGAGTCTGGGTATTAATACAAGAGCAGCAAGTGCTTTTAAGTGCTGATTATCTATTCTGGCCCTTTTAAGAATATTTTAAAATATATTTTTTTTGTTTTTCAAGACAGTTTCCTCCATGTTGTCCTTGATGTCCTGAAATTCAATCTGTAGACCAGACTGACCTTGAACTCAGAGATCTTCCTGGTTATGACTCCCAAGTGCTGGGATTAAAGGCATGCACCACAAGACCAACTAAAATAAATTTTTTAAGCACAAGTGTTAAGAGAAATAAAGGTGTTCAGATAAGAGGCACACTAATGATTGTAGGCATCTCTAAAAGGGTGTCACTCTTTCTCCTATTTTTCATTTCATTTTCTATTATCAAAAGTGTCTTGTGTACAGAAACTTGACTCTTTTTTGTGCTTGGGAAGAGCAACAACAGAATACTTGCCTATCATATCTGAGTCCCTAGATTCAATCTGTAGCACCACAAAAAGAAAGCAAACATTTTTTTTTAATTATCTTATGCATGTGGATGTTCTGCTCATATGTATGTCTGTGTACCCCATACATACAGTGCCAGTGCAGGTCAAAAGAAGATATCAGATCACCTCAAATTGGAGTTATAGACAATTGGGAACTATTGTGTGGGTGCTGGGAAACAAGTCTAGGTTCTTTGAAATAGCAGCCAGTGCTCTTAACCACCGAGACAACCTTCCTATTTGCTGCCTATAAGTAAGCAAAAAGTAAATAAAGAGATCCGTTCTTTTTGTGAGGTCAGAGTATAGAGGGCTTACCTAACATGTCCAAGATCCTTGGTTTGATTCCCAGGATAGCAAAGAAACAAAAGGACAAAACAGTAGTACCTATTTGAATATATGTATTGCCTAATGAGATGTTCGACCTACAAGGTTTCTTTGCCTAAAGAATCAAGTGTGATGTGATGTTTAAGACTTTTTTTTTTTTTTTTAACCATCAGGCCTCTATCCTTTTTTTTTTTTTTTTTTAAAGACTTATTTATTTATTATGTAAACAGTATACAGAAGAAGATACCAGATGTCGTCATAGATGGTTGTGAGCCACCATGTGGTTGCTGGGAACTGAACTCAGGACCTCTGGAGGAACAGTCAGTGCTCTTAACCTCTGAGCCATCTCTCCAGCCCCCCTCTATCCTTACTTTTATCAGTTTCTGCCATTCCTCTACTAGATGAATCATCTTATTTGCGTGCTCCCCAGTTTCTAGCTGATAACCCCCTTTTTTGTCCAGATTCAATTTAGATGTGGTATCTTGCTTATGTTCCTTCACTTTTGGTGATGGCTATTCAGGTTTGTGTTCCCTCCATTTTATTTCTATAGTACATATCTATTGTTGACACATCATGATTGATCCTGCTGTTCTCTAAGCATAAAGTTTTTATGTTCTTTTCCATGATCAGGGCACAGTCTTAGTCACGTCTGCACCCCGAGACATACTTATTTATGTGGATATCCAGTTTTGTTTAATATACTTTATAGAAAACATCCTAACCAAGAGGTCAGGTGGTAGAAGTGTATCTATTTCTCTTATAGTGATCGTAACCCTGTTGATAAAGAAGACCCTGACACTAATAGCAAAGGAGGCTGTGCCCAGCAGGTTCCTGGTTGGAGGAAAGGGGCAGGCCTGGGATATAGCCATCCTGGATTGGGGTCATCAGAGGAGGTGAGATGAATTCTGTCTTCCTGGGAATTATATGAACATAGAATATACTTAACTTTTACTGTCTGGAGTCAGAGCCCAGGCATAAAATAGAGGTCAGAGAACAATTCCTAGAAATCAGTTCTCCTTCCATCATGTAGGAATCAAACTCAGATTGTCAGGTTTTGTGGCAGGTATGCTTATGCACTGAGCTAATTTACCATCCCCTCCTCTTGGTCCTGTGTTATAACTTGTTGTGCTGGGTGCCTGGTGAGTTCTCTGACTGTGAGAAGACAGAGAAGTTAGAATAGAGTTTATCATACTCCAAAGAGTGAGCAGTGAGGACCTTATGGGAGTCAGGCAGCTTGAGACTAAAGGATGATTTGATTAAAGAACCGGGAAGGCTATGACTGTGACTGTGGTTTAGTAGAGCACTCATTTCTCAAGCCATAGACCCTAGGTTCAATCACCAGTACTGATAATTTTAAAAAGTTTGGGGGAACACAGGTAACTAAAAAGAGCCAGGGAGTAGTAATCCAAGATTCTATGAGAGGGATTGTCAGTAGAGTTCTTTGATTGCTAAAATATGAAGATCAAGAAGTTAGTCTTAGTTCCCTGGAAGGACATAGCTCTTTATATTTTTGGAAAAACCCACAGAAAAGATAATCATAGGAGATATTGCCCATTTGAGTAGGGTTGGGTCTCTGAAATTGCCAACCCTCATAGACTGATTCATTTCATTCCTGTGAAAACTATGTGTCTGATATTAGAGCCGTTGTTTCAGATCGTAGCATTATAATCCTCCTTATCCAAAGATTTCACTTTATTTTTTGTTCTTCAGACTGAAGGCCGGATGAGGGGACCTGGTGGTGGCACCCCAGGAAGAACCAGCAAGAGACAGTCCAATGAAACTTACCGAGATGCTGTTCGAAGAGTTATGTTTGCTCGATATAAAGAACTCGATTAAGAGTGGAGACACCCCACAAGACACAACCTCCTTCTTGTTTTGTTTGTCCATCTCTCCTTTTGTTTTGTTACTGTTCTTGCTGCTAGAACTTTTTTAAATAAACTTTTTTTCAATGTGAATTAATTCTGCTAACTTTTTCTTTCCACAATAGATAAAGAGTACAGCTAATGGTAAAAAATAGAAAATGCCTTCATGTGGACACATCTGAGTTGATGCTGAAATGGTCAGCTAATGCTTTAGTGAGCTGGGAAACACTGCCTGCCATCTGTTTGAGTAATAATAATGAACATAGCTAATGTGAATGCTGTCAGACTTATACACTCATGTTTCTTATCTAATTAGTGAGATGAGCCTTTCTATTCCCCCCACCCCCTTTTTTTTCCTGGTTTTTCATGATGAGATATCTTGTTTCTCTGCATAACACTGACTGTCCTAAAACTAGCTACATAGACCAGGCTGGCCTCAAAATCATAGAGATCTGCCTGCCTCTGCCTCCCCAGTGCAGGATTATAAGGCTCACCCACCATGAGCCATGCTTGTGGTTTTTGGTAACTGCTAAAGGTACAGCACATTTCCTTATGAAGGATTACTAATTAAAGTTTCAGAAGTCCTCTTGACCACCACAAGGCTATTAGGAAACAATGTTCTGCTGCCCCTTTTCTGAGTATTTTTATTTCTACACTTAATAGATCTCTTCATGTTGGTCTACCTCTTCAGCACTTGCCTTGGTTCTCTCCAAAGCTAAAACTTTAGATGGTGATATTTGTCCTCTTCCATAGCCCATCTCAGCTTCTCCACCATTACTGTGAATACAACTTCACCAAATTTGCTTCCAATGTGAGTTTTTTATTTTGTTTTGTTTTTAAAGCCTGTGTGATGATACATGCCTTTAATTCCAGCACTCAAGAGAGAGGGGCCTCTTGATCTCTTAGGAATTTAAAGACAACTAGACTCACTGTGTAGCTCAGGTTAACCTCACACTCAAGATCCTTCAGAGTGCTAGAACCTTAGACTAGCAAGAACCTTTTGGCAAATTGCAAACTCTAGAGGTACAGTACAGTCTCTAGTTAGTGTTAACTCTGTTTGTTACAGATATATACTTTTATAGTAACTACTTTTTCACATACTATAGTACTAAATAAAAACCTGAGTCTCAAGTTACAGCAGAATCTTGTTATCTAGGTTAGCCTGGCCCTGAACTCTAGATCCCTTTATCTCAGCCTTTTAACTGCTAGGATTATAGATATGTGCCACCCCACCGAGCTCTCTCTCTGTCTCTCTCTACTTATTATCTATTTTATGTGCATGGAAAGAGAGGTACCAAGAGAAAGAAAGGTGCCAGGGGTAGTGCACACCTTTAAGAATCATCTTTTGAGGTGCAATACCCAATTTCTTTTTTGTTTGTTTTGAGATCGTATCTCACTGTGTAGCCTTGGCTGACCTGGAACTTTTCTTGTACATCAGGCTGGCTTCAGACTTGGATCTGCTTACTGCTGTAAGATCTTGTTTGTGTCCTGACAAATAAAACTTGCCTGGAGATCAGAGGGTGGAGCTAGCCACTAGGTAACCATAGAGGCCAGGCCGGTAGTGGTTCATGCCTTTAATCCCAGCTTTTGGGAGGCAGAGGCAAGATCTCAGGCACCCATTTCTTGGGAGGTTCCAGAGAGGTAAGAAAAAGCTAGTGGCCACTCATTTGCTTCTGTGATCTTTCAGGTAAGAACCCCTGGGTTATATCAATAAGACTAACTAGATTCATGATTCAGCCTGCTATGCCTCCCAAGTGCTAGAACTGGCCCCAACTTAATTTATGCTTGTCATTACTTGTATATTTCTTTAGTTATATTTGGTTAAATAGTTGAAACAAATTCTCCCAAAAAAAAAAAAAGGAAAAACTGTCTTGAATACTGATGAAATAGGAATGGATGTATAAAGTCATGTCCTATAAGACATTATATCTCATTAGTACTATTTACTGCTTTTATTTGTTTGGGGGGGTCCATTTAGAGACCAGAGGAGGGAATGGGATCTTGGAAGTCGGTTGTTACAGGCTTTACCTGACATGAGTGGTGGAAACCGAACTTAGATCTTCTCATAGAGCAGCAATCACTCTTAACTGCTGAGCCATCTCTCCAGCTCCGTGACCCAACTCTGAATTTTTTTTATTACATCTGTGTCCAAGAAAACATTTTCTTATTTGTGTTCCTTAATTTAAACTAAGCAACCTCCATTGTCTTTGGTATTTCAGCTTCCAAATAGTTTGGGGGATATACTTCTTCAGCTCAACAGGACAGTGGGACCCAACAGACAGGAAGGATGGCATTTATCTCTAGGTGGAACATATCTGGGGCTAGGAGAGCTTTTAGTTTAAGGGGGAATTGGCAGCCCAGCATGGTGGTTTACAACTTTAATTCCAGCAAATATTCAGGAAACAGAGGCCAGTGGATCTGAGTTCCAAAGCTACATAGTGAGATCCTGGCTCAAAAAGAATTAGCAACCATTTAACTTTCATGGGTCCAGCCCGGTAAACACTTTGGAGATGTTTTAAAGAATTTACTGAGGGAGGCCAGTTAAAAGCACTTGCTGCTCAGGTCAGGCTCCAGCATCCACTTCAGGAAGAGCATAACTGCCTATAAGTCAAGATCCAATGGATTGCATGTGGTCTTTCAGCCTCCTTGAGCACCAGGCACAAAAGTGGTGCATTTAAGGGAACTGGAAAGCTCAGAGGTTAAAAGTACTGGCTGGTCTTCAAGAGGTTCAATTCCCTACAATCATATGGTGGCTCACAACCAGCTATAATAAGATCTAGTGCCTTTTTCAGGGCAGAATATTGTATACATCTTTAAAAGTTTTCTTTTGAATTATGTGTATCTGTGTATGAAAATGTGCATATATATGAGTATAGGTGCCCTTTAAGACCAGAACCAAACACAGCCCCTCTAGAAGAGCATCCAGTTCTCTGAACCAGTGTTACATCTTTCCAGTCCCCAAACCTCAGAAATCTCTTAAAAGCAAAGTTTGTTGATTAGACCAGGCATGGTGGTGCAAGCATATAGTTCCAGCATTTGGGAAGTAGAAGCAAGAGGATAGAGAGCTCAAGGTCATTCTTAGTTCCATAGTGAATTTGAGACTGGGCAACAGGAGGCCTTATCTATAAATCTTAAGATACTAGGCAGATCAGTGGTAGTGGCCAGTAATCCCTGTGGATTCTAGATTCTTGGCATCTTGCAATATTCATGGTAAGAATTGCAATGACATAATCTATATTTAACTCATAAATTTTCTTTGGTTGGTTGGTTTTATTTTTCCAGATAGGGTTTATTTGTGTAACAGCCCTGACAGTCCTAGAACTCTTTGTAGATCAGGCTGGCCTGGAACTCACAGAGATCCCAAGTGCTGGGATCAAAAGCAGAGACCACCACACCCAACTTTAACACAAATTTAATTTAGCCTGTTTGTTTTTGTAGCTCGATGGTGAAACATTTACTAAGTATTCAAAAAATCCTGGGTTTAGGGGGCTAGAGAGATGGTTCAGAGGTTAATGACTATTCTTCCAGAGGTCCCAAGTTCAATTCCCAGCAAATATATGGTGGCTCACAACCATCTATGATGAGATCTGGTACCTTCTTCTGTAATTGTATGCAAAACAAATAAATAAATATTAAAAAAAAAAAGAAAAGTCCTGGGTTTGCCAAGCAGTGGTGGCCTGTACCTTTAATCCCAGCACTATGGGGTTGGAGAGATGGCTCAGGGATTAGGAGCCTTGGCTGTTCTCCCAGAGGACCCAGGTTCAATTTATGGCAGCTCACAACTGAGTGTAACTCCTGTTCCAGAAATCTTGACACCTTTATACCAATGCACATAAATAAAGCTAAATAATTTAAAAAAAAAAAAAAAATCCCAGCACTACAAAGTGAGTTCCAGGACAGACAGCCAGGACTACACAGAGAAACCCTGTCTCCGGAGGAAGAAAAAAAATGTTCCCTAGGTTCAAGCTTTAACGCAACATTTTGAGATACTACCAAGATTTGTTTACAAGAATTTCCGTAAAACTCAAGTTCCTTGTGTTAAAAAACAGTTTAATACCATCTTACAGGTTTTACAAAGAAAAATTTGAAGACCGGACACTCCCCCGCCCACACCCCCACCCCCGCACAAAATCTAACCTAACCTCCAAGAAAGTAAAGCTGTAGCATTCCTTTTCTAGAAGCGAGATTATATATTTCACAGTATCAGGCGCTTGTAGAGTTCACATCCGGGTCCTCAGAGGCTGAATGGTAGCTTTGTTATGGAGTAGATGAAATACGTAAAAATTTAACACAGTAGTGTGACAGACAGCCTGGGAGACCACATTTCCCGGCAGCCCTCGCGCAGACAGGCACCTTCGCTGATTGGATGATTCTGAAGAGGCGGGTGGGATGGGGGTGGGGAGGGCCCGGCGCGAGGTACTGTGGGTAGAAGACCGTCGGTGGAAACGCCATTTTGTGGAGCGGCCGAACCTTGTAGGAGGTTCTGGGAAGCAGAGCCGCTACTGCGTCTGCTTCATTCCCTCTTGTAGGGTGAGTGCGGCGACCGTCCATTAAGTCCCAGTGGTTCTTGCCGTTGATTCTGTCCCTTGAGTCTCCCTGTCAGCCGTCAGCGGTGACCGCTCAGCCGCGTCTTTGAACGGACTAAACTAAGCAAGCGTTTAGGGCCGCGCCCCTCCTCGCCTCTGGCCCTGCCAGCTTTCTTAGCTCGACCCCTGACTCAGTCCTCGGCCCGCTTCTTTCGAGTTTCTTGTCTTGCTGGGACGTTGTCCCGAATTCCCTGTCCAGCGGAGTGGTGGAGCGCCTATCCCTCCGACAGCCCTCGAGAGCGCCTGGCAATCTTAAACTCTGCGCCTGCAGCTGAATCTCACTCTTGGAAAGGTGGTTTGGTGATGGTGGTCTGAGGACTGGGACCTCCTCGGAGGCGGGGAGGGACGTTTGTAAGGTGGGATAGACAGGCTGAATGCGGGACTCAGTAGCGTAGGCCTTAACGCGACCATCTCGGCTACGACACCCCACGGAGGTGGGTGCGGGCACCTCCCGGGAAACAAGGGACAGCGGTAGCTGTTCACCCTGCAACTTGAATCCCTAGATATCTCTTTTATTTATTAAGTCAACGAATATTCGTTGAGCTCCTGCTCTAGACCAGATGCTAGAAATAGTTCTAACTAACTAGTTTGTGGGACATTACAGGTATCGAAGAGTACACCTGTGTGATGTTTTATACGACCCATGGGCAGGGGACAGGCTATTGGTCACTCGGTGGCCTGTGGAGACGTTATTGATACACAGATATTAAGGCCAGTCAAGGTCTTGTCTTACAGAAATAGATCGCGAGTTACGTTATAGATGTGCATTTCAGTGAGATCAGCATTCCACCTTCTAAGACGTTAAAGTTCTTGTCAGAAAAATTTGAATCTAGCGTTTGTCAATTTGAGTGTTGAATTTTATGTTAATGAAGACACTTGGATCAATATTTTAACCATGAACCATCTCTTAAAGTTGTTTTGATAATGAAAGCAAGGAGCTTTTTGCTTTGTAATAGTAATAGGAGTATCCAAGGCATCTTCTTGAGTTTCTTAAAGAATGTTAGTATGTTAAAGTATCTTTTGTCTTCTTGTTTCTTACCAAGTATGATTTGATGTTGACAGCCCTCCTCTTCCCCCACCTTAGCCAAGTTATGATTCTATCTTTTTGTAGAGCACCTAAATTAAGTGATCTCTAAAATTTACAACAATCTTTTTTTTCTCCTAGGGAAAAAAATTAAACCTTTTGGAGCAGTGTGCTAGATCTTGAGTGAGACAATGGGTTCAGACAAAAGGTGAGTTTTAATACATTGTATGCCTTTGAATTCAGCATTTTAGTGCTTACTAAACTATTTGTTTAAGATTGTTTAGATATCCTTGTGTGAAGGTGGCTCATGCCTTTAATCCCAGCAGAGGCCAGCAAGCACTACATAAAGAAAAACATAATCACCCTGCTTCAAAACAAATCCCCAAAATAGTTGTTTATTTACCAAACAAATATTTAAGCTTATATTTTGTGTCAACTTTCATGATCTGTTCTCACAAATTTCAATCCAGTGAGAGTTAAAAATTATGATAAGAGATATTTAAAGTGGTGTTGGGTCACATAAGAAGCGTAGTGGGGGTTTTTTGGAGGGGGAGGTCTAGACAGGGTAATTCTGTGTAACAGCCCAGGCTGGCCTTGAATTCACTGAGATCAGTGCCTCCCAAGCGCTCCACCCCCAGCCGGTTTGTTTGTTAGTTTGTTTGTTTCTTGTACACAGCCAGGAAAGCCTCTTGGAGAAATTATTCTCTGAAGTGAAATCTGAAGGGTGAGTAAGAATTAGGTTAAGGAGAGCAGTATGTAGTAGGCTATGGGAAGTTCCAACTGTGGGCAGGAGCTATTGAAAGCCTGCTTGACAAGCAGTGAGTGAAAGCTGCTCTTTGTTATTCCCTAATGATACAATGAAAGACCGAAAGAGCTGAGAGTGCTGGGCTTACATGTTAGTTCCATCAAGAGGAAAAAGGGTAAGCTGGAGTGTGAGGGTGAGAACTGCATGGGATAAGCTTAGTAGCATATGAAGTATTAGGATCAGTCTCCAATAGGACGAAATAAATTAAACAAAGATGAAAACCTTTGGCTGTTTCAGCAACTATAGATTTCAGCAACTCCAATCTCAAATCATTTGCCTTTACTTATTTGGTCAGTCCCTGTGGTAGATGAAATTGACATCCTAAACTTCTTTTTGTCATATCATTTTAATCTGTGACAGCAGTCTATTGTTTCAATAACATGTGTAATTAGAATTTTTACTGGGCAGTAGTGGCACAGGCCTTTAATCCCAATAGAGGAAGGAGGTTCTCTGAGTTTGAGGCCAGCTGATCTACAGAGCTAGTTCCAGGACAGCCAAAGCTACACAGAGAAACCCTGTCTGGGGTAGGAGGGGTTACTCTTTTGCTACCAGTAATAAAAAGGTTATAGGAAATAAATGTTTTCTGTGGCTTTTGGTTTGATGTATTCATCTACTTGTGTGTACAAATAAACTACTTGCTTAGTGGCTTGATTGGTGGAGGTTGGAAAGAATACTTAGATCATCTAGGGCATTGCTCCTTTTCTGGTATGTAGAACGTCCTTGAGAGTACATATATTAAGAAGTACTCTTTGGGGGGCTGGAGAGATGGCTCAGCGGTTAAGAGCGCCATCTGCTCTTCCAGAGGACCCGGGTTCGATTCCCAGCACCCACATGACAGGTAACAACTGTCTGTAGTTCCAGTTCCAGGCAAAACACCAAGGCAAATAAATAAATAAATAAAGGTTTAAAAAAAAAGAAGTACTCTTTGGTGTTGAGCATTGGTGGAGTTCACCTTTACTCCAGGCAAAAGCAGGTGGATCTCTCCGTTTGAGGCCAGCCTGGGCAACACAGAAAAACCTTGTCTTAAAAGACCAAAAAAGAAAAGTACAGAATAAATTTTGAGAATATGTTCCCTTCTCAAAAATTTTTAACCCAAATATCTAATGGTTACGTTTTCTGATTTAGTATCAATTCCTTAAAATTATATGTGGGGATAGAGATGGGGGGTTTTTTTGTTGTTGTTGAAGGGGGTTTTTTGGTTTTTGTTTTGAGACCCTAACCCTAACAACCCTGGCTGGTCTAGATGTTTTTCTGCCTCCTATAGTTAAGGTCATGCACTGCTGTGACCTGCCTGTGTATATTTTCTTAATAGTTAATCTTCGGGAATTTAAAATTGGTAGTAAATTTTAAGGGATACATTTAACTATTTGGGTATGCCTTATAAACCGATATATGGAATGATTCTTTTTCTTAATGTACAAAATGATAAACTAACATTAAATGAACTTTTTTTTTTTTTTTCAGAGTAAGTAGAACAGAACGTAGCGGAAGATATGGTTCCATCATAGACAGGGATGACCGTGATGAACGTGAATCCAGAAGCAGGCGGAGGGACTCAGATTATAAAAGATCAAGTGATGATCGGAGGGGTGATAGATATGATGACTATCGAGACTATGATAGTCCAGAGGTGAGTAATAGCGATTTTTAATTAAAATTACAATGCTAATCTTTTTGTATAGTAAGTATGGCAATTTGAATAGTATACCTATTTCTCGGAAGCATATTCAAGTTCACTGAAACTTCCAAAGTGGGCCTTACTTTAATAGTATTAATATATAACAGCCAAAGTTGGTGAGAATTGCCATGGATTCCTTTGAGTACTTGAACTTCATGAATTTCTTTACATCCCAATACAACCTTATAGGTATTGTGGAGGGGCTAGAGAAGATTTGTGGTTATGGGAGGGGAGGAGAGAAGGGAAACTATGTTCAGGATGTAAACTAGATGAAAAAAATTTAAAAAGGGGGGGGGTATTGTCATACATACCCCTGCAGTTTTAGTATATAACTCTGCTTTCACTTTGTAGACCCTACTAGCCTGAAACTCACAGAGATCCTCCTGTCTTTGCCTTCCAAATTGCTGGGATTAAAGGCATGGGCCATTCTGCCCTGTGCTGTGTTGTTCACATTTTAAAGAGGTTGGGCATGTGATTTGCTTAGGTAAACAAAGCCATAGGTTTGCTTCCTGTTAATGGTTTTATGTTTTGTATTTTAAAATATATATATTGTGTATACAGTATACAGAAGAAGGTACCAGATCCACTATGGATGGTTGTGAGCCACCATGTGGTTGTTGGGAATTGAACCCAGGACCTCTGGAAGAGCAGTCAGTGCTCTTAACCTCTGAGCTATCTCTCCATCCTATACTTTTCTTTTATGTAACATATTTGTTCATATCTATGTTTGGAAATAATTACACCTTTCCCACTTGTTCTACATATATGATAATCTTTATACTATAACAAGACATTGCATTAGGTGTTGATGTATTTTATAGTGAATTATTAAACTATTCTTAACTAAGCAAATGTTGTTTTAAGATATACTGCATTAGGAGCTTGAAATACAGCTCAGCAGTTTGCTGTTTTTGCAGAGGTTGCAAATTTGGTTTCTAGCATGCACAGGGTGGCTTTCAACTGTGTTTAGCTCCAATTCCAAGCTATCTGGTACTATATTCTGAACTTTGTGGATACCAGGTTTGCACATGGTGCGCATAGAGTCTAGATCAAAGAGTATAGGCTGAATTTAATTGTAATTTTGTATTCTGGGGACCAGAGAGAGCGTGAAAGAAGGAACAGTGACCGGTCTGAAGATGGCTACCATTCAGATGGTGACTATGGAGAACATGATTATAGACATGACATCAGTGATGAAAGAGAAAGCAAAACCATCATGCTACGTGGCCTTCCTATCACCATCACAGAGAGCGATGTAAGAGGAACAGTTCTAACATTCTAACAAGCATGACAGACTCACTCATTGTCTCGTGGTGCTGTCATGGTTGTTTATTTCAGAGAACTAGATTTATATAGCTAACCTTTGAAGTTCAATGTAGAATCTTCTAAAGTTTCCAAATATAAGCCTTGTTCATTAGCTCTTGGAAGGTAAAGCTAATTCATGCTTTCAAATGTTTCAAGGCTTGCTTGGGCAATGGTGGTGCACTCCTTTAACCCTGACACTCAGAAGGTGAGGTAAGTGGATCTCTGGATTTGAAAGTAGCCTGGTCTACAGAAAGAGTTCCAAGACAGCCAAGACTATGCAGATAAAACCTGTCTTTAAATTAAAAAAAAAAAAAAAAAAAATTAAAGCTCAGCCTGATGACTCACACCTGCAATTTCAGAATTTAAAAGATAGAGGCTAGAGGATCTTCCTGAAAAGCCATTGTGGTCTAGATAGTAAGTTCTAGGCCAGCTAGGATTACATAGTCATATTCTGTCTCAACAAAAAAAAATTTAGCATTGGTCTTTGCCTCTGGTCCGTAGGCCACGTACACCCTCAAGTACATTTTTCCCCCCTTAATAAACTACTTCTATTTAAGAGACTGAAAAGATGATTCAGCATTTATGAGCACTAAGAGGATCTGCATTCAGTTCCCAGTATCTATACAATGGCTCACAACTTTTTGTAACTCCAGTACCAGAATATCTGATGCCCTCTTCTAACCTTCAAGGGAATGAGGCACTAACATGCAGGCAAAATACCTATGTGCGTAACTTTTAATTTTTATTTATTTTTAAAGAAAAGGTTATTCTTAGTGTCCAACCTAATGTACTTATAATTTAAGTACTCAGAAGTCTGAGGCAGAAAGATCAGTAATTCAGGCTAGCCTTAAAGAAATAATAACTTTTTTTGAGACTTATTTATTATGTATACACAATATTCTGCCTGCAGGCCAGAAGAAGGAGCCAGACCTCATTATAAATGGTTGCTGAGACTTGAACTCAGGACCTTTGGAAGAGCAACCAGTGCTCTTAACCTATGAGCCATCTATCTAGCCCCAATAATAAAAATGTTAAAGAACCCAAGGACTAGGTTCTAGCACCACCAAAAAAGAAAACCAGAAAATTAACATTATTAATGATCTAGCTGTCTTTTTATTTTGAACAAAATTATATTTTTCCATTTGAAATCTCCAAGTAGCCTGATACAAAGAATACTCTGTTCTTGGCTTAATTGCCTTTGTTTGTCTGGTTGATTTTTCTTTTCAATTTATTTATTATGTAACAGTGCACACCAGAAGAGGACACCAGATCATTATAGATAGTTGTGAACCACCATGTAGTTTCTGGGATTTGAACTCAGGACTTCTGGGAGAGCTGCCAGAGCTCTTAACCTTTGAGTTCTGTCTCTCCAGCCCTATTTGGTTGGTTTTTCAAAACAGGCTTTCTCTGAGTAGCCCTGGATGTCCTGGAACTTACTCTGAAGAACAGTGGCCTCAAATTCATTAAGATCACTGGCCTCCGCCTCCCAAATGCTGGAATTAAAAGTGTGCACCACCACCGTTCTGCCTGATATAGTATATTTTTAAACTAGAAGTAGCTATTATGATAAATATAAGATAGGTTGTTGAAGTTATTTTTTAAAAAATATCTTTTTATTTTATGTGAATTGGTGTTTTGCCTGCATGTATAACTGTGTAAGGATGTCAGATCTTGGAATTACAGACAGTTGTTAGTCACCATGTGGTTACTGGGAATGAACTCAGGTCCTCCAGAAGAACAGTCAGTGCTCTGTAACCGCTGAGCCATCTCTCTAGCCCAGGTTGTTGAAGTTAATAGTGAGTCGTTATTTCATTATTTGTGATCTACTGCACGTCTACCATATACTAAATATACTGTGTCAGATGTCATAATGGTGCAAAGCCACCTACCATCTATTGAACGTAGATGAATAGCCAAGACAGCATATGATAGGGGTAGTTTGTTGATATTTCTAGATACAGTAGTATATGCTTCTAATCCTGGCTGCAAAGGAGATAGAGGCAGGAGGATTACCTGAGCTGAGATTAAAGCCAATCTGGGCTATATAGCAAGACCTTTATTCTTATGTTTGTGTACGGGTTTGTGTGGAACTTTTTTGTGTGAAAGAGGGTAGCAAGGTCGCTGTAGTTTTGACTGTCCTGGGGGCTCACTGTGTAGACTGTGTGGACCTTGAAATCACAGAGTTCCTCCTGCCTCTGCCTCCCAAGTGCTAGAGTTAAAAGTGTACACCAGTATGCCTGGACTTTATTCTTTTTTTTTTTAACCTCCATAGTGGGGACATTGGAAAAGGTCTTGCTGAAGAACTCTGGAAGTTTATTCAGGAAAAATTGTTACTAGTGAAAAATGAGGAAAGAATTCCTTTGGGGAAGATATTAGTTGACCTGATTTTTTGAGTGATAGAAACACTTTGTTTGGTTGGGTAAAGAACTGGGGAAACTGTATAGTGAATAAAATCATGAACCAATCTAAAATATAGAAGCACTGAGTCTAGACAAGGCTTTGCACAAACACCTTGATTTGATGGTAGTCAGATGCTTTTGGCAAGAGAGAGGTAGGAAGGTGCCATTAGCTGGAGGCTTTGAAAACCTAGCCAAAAGGCGGAGATAGTTCAGAGGTAAGATTATTGACTGCTCTTCCAAAGAACTCAGGTTCTCAGCACCTACATGGCAGCTCACAGCTGCCTGTATATAACTCCAGCAGATTTGACACCCTCACATAGACATACATGCAGATAAAAGTTAGAGAGGCTGGGGAGATAGCTCTGACTTAGTAGAAGTATTTGGTCTGCAAGCATCAGGTCCTAAATCCCCAGCACATACATAATAACAGACTGGCTGCATGTTAGGTTTTCCCAACATTGAGATGTAGAGGTAAGTGGATCCCACAGTTCATTAGTCAGTTTACCAGCTAGCCTAGCTAAAAAAGCATGCTTCTGGTATAGTGAGAGATTCTGTCTTAAGACAGTAAGATTAAATGTGATGGAAAGCATATGATGTCCTGGTTTGACCTCCACATGCACACACTTATACTTGTGTATACACTATAAATGCACATGTTGGGATGGTAGGGACCTGAGGTGGATTGTGCTTAGGTAGTTGTAGTAGTAAGTAAGGCATGTAAGAAAATCCTATAGAATGATTCAGGAAAACTTACTGATTTAATGGGTTTTGTGATCCTGGAAATCCACAGGGGAAGTAGATAGCATAAATGAAACAATACTATAGGTTACTTTGGAGGTTGTCATGTTAATAAGGAGATGGGATTATGATGCTATGCATTTTAATCTCTAGAGGACTAGTAAAACTTACATAAGTTTGGTTTCCAAAGTAGGATTTCTGTGGCTAGGTAGGAATATAGCTAAGTTTTTAGAGTGCTTGTCTAGCATACATGAAGATCTGAGTCTGTTATCAGCCTTTGGAAGGTAGAGGCGGAAGAATCTAGTTAAAGGTCAGCATAGACTACATGAGAGGGCACAGTCTCATGATGTGGAACTTATAATTTGAAGGAGCACACTTATGTGAAGATTAGAAGACAGTTTGCAGGGATCATTTCTCTATGGGAGTCTTGGATCAACCTTTGCCCACTCAATCATCTTGATTGCCCATAATTTTTCTTTCTTTTTTTAATAAATGGTAGAGAAAACCTCTTAATAACAAGCTAATATTAAATATGCCAAACTTATAACCATGCCTGGGTTTAAAAGTAAATCTTGTATGTTTCTTCATTGGCCACTCTTAACAGGCCAGAAGAGCATTGAATTGAAAGTGTTAGGGTTGTTAGCATAGGCTTAGAACACAGGGATTTAGTTTACAGTGTTTCTGTGTCTGTCTGTCTTTTCTTTCACCTCCCTCTTTGTCACTCTCCTTTTTTGTTTACTTTAAGTAGGGTTCAATCTACTGAATGAAATAAAACATTTTGTTTAATGTGTGTTTCTTTTACCCGCCTTTTTTGTTTTTTGGTTTTTTTTTTTTTTAAGACAGTGTAGTTTTAGAGCCTGTTCTGGAACTCCTTCTGTAGCCCAGGCTGGCCTCGAACTCAGAGATCCATCTGCCTCTGCTTCCCAAGCACTGAACTTAAGGCATGCTTTAAGGTCTTTAAGTAACCTGGGCCTGCTTGCTTGCTATGCTTTGTCTGTTGAGGTCTCTGTTATGTAGCTATCCCTGCCTCCCATTGTACCTCAAGCTTTTGTCCTCTTTCTCAGTCTCCTGATTTGGGATTTTAGGCATGGGCTTGGTTTGCCTCTTTTTTTCTTAGTCAAAAGTGCTTCTGAGGATATATCCTCTGTCTCTTTGAAATTGTATTTTCTACTTCTTCAGAATACAAGACCATGAGATTAAAAGATTGGGGCTTGAAGGACATCACATAGTTAAGACTGTAGAATAACAGATAACTGCACTGGAGGAGGTATTCATGGGCATTTAACAAGGCTGTTATATTTTTTTTTATGAAAAATAGTCTCTGACTTTTAAAATAAATGTGTTTTGTTGGCATAAGTGAAAACTCCACCAATTAAGCAGTTAAAATAATTACAGTTTTTAAAATTTTTGTGACTGTAGCTTAAACTAACTGTAAAACCCTGTACAGATTCGAGAAATGATGGAATCCTTTGAAGGCCCTCAGCCTGCAGATGTGAGGCTGATGAAGAGGAAAACAGGTGAGAGCTTGCTTAGTTCCTGCCTGTTAGAGTTCTCTTCCCCATTCCCACCTCAGTCCCTAAAGAACATCCTGATAAACCCCAATCTTCAAACACATGAATTCAGAATGAAAGGTTTGCCATGGCTAAGGAATATGACTTTGAAAATGATACTAGCATCTAAGGAGCTTTTTAAAAACTTTGCTTTTAGGGGTTTTCTTTTCCTTTGGTAAGTAGTGATTTATAAACTCCTTGTTTGACTGTTCTTAGTCGGTTGCATGGTTACTTTAAGTTTGGAATCAAATCAAGTGGCATTTAATTCAGGCGGCTGTTCCTTGCCATGGCAAAGTATCAAGAAGATCCCCAAGTCAAGTCACATTTGTAAAGCTGCTTCCCAATTGGCTTTGTCACGCAGTGTTGAAGCAGTGGGAGAGAGATTCACCTGTTATAAAGGAACTGACTAACACGAGTATCCCGTCTATATCTGAATGCTGTCTCTAGGTGTAAGCCGTGGTTTCGCCTTCGTGGAGTTTTATCACTTGCAAGATGCTACCAGCTGGATGGAAGCCAATCAGGTTGCTTCACTCACCAAGTCTAGATATTCATGAAAATGGAACAAGTCTGTACAATTTAAAAAAACAAAAAGGTTGAAGGAGTGGTTTGTTCCAAAGGAGTGACTTTAATATTTTTTAACAATAACAAAAGCTTTGTGTATATTAAAATTGAAATTACTAGAGTAAAAACAGTACCAGGAACAGTGTTGCAGAATTTGTTCTATTTTTAATTGTGACTACCTAAAAATACTTTGCCTTCTGACAATCTGTGTGGTAGTCAACAAAATATCCCAATGTTCTTCCATTTCTTGCCTGGTTATATTCCTGTTCATTGTATCCATTGAGAGATTTTAAACTATCAAACTTCATTTGACAGTGAACAGAATGTAATAGACATCTGTAGCAGGCACTTTTACAAGTAAATCTTTGTTTGGCCCAGAGACCATATACCAGCTAGAGGCATAACTTCTCAGATGGATCTTTCCAGACTGTTAAGGATCAAGGAAAGTTGTTGAACAATAAGATCTGATAAGATTGGTATGGGATCAGTGTCTTGCTGCTGTCCAATCTTGGCATAGTGCATTAAGAATCTAATCTCCCTGAAAATGCCTCTTATAATCTTTTCAAAATAAAACATTTATTGTAGCCTTAACTGAAGTATTCTAAACTTGAGTATTCTATAGTATGTGAAGAAAATGTTCAATGTTGTTTGTCATAAAAAAGAATTTTTTTTGCAAGATCCCCAAAGCACATAGATTATCTTTAAGCAAGTACAACTAGTTAGTTGCTTGACTCTTATTTTTATACAGCATTTTATGATTTTAAATCATCCAAGACTTAACTTGCTTTGACTAATACATTTTCTAGACACTAAGTTTTTTTGGTCAGGCCTGGTAATGTAAAACTATAATCTTAATGCACTATCTAGAAAAAAACAATATAGACTTATAGTTTCTTAACCCAGAAATTATAGCCTGTCAAATATGACGACTCACTCTAATAATCTCAGATTCAGGAGAGTGAGGTGAGAAGATAGCCAGTAGTTCAAGGACTACAAAGTGAGGAGACTCTTTAAAATCAAAAATCAAGCTGGCCAGTTTTCCAATAAAAAATCAAGCCAGCCAGTCTTGGCATACTCCTTTAATATGAGCACTCTGGGAAATAGGCATATGGATCTCTGTTAAGTTCCAGGCCATCCTGGTTTACAGAGTGAGTTCCAGGAAACCGAGTGCTACCTAGTGATACCCTATCTGGGGGTAAAAAGTTAATTAATTAGGGAAAAAAAAAAAAAAAGTTAATTAATTAAATATATAGCGTCGCAATCCTGTCTTTAAAAGTAGAACTTCATGCATTTCCTGACATGGATACCATCCTAGTAAATTTAGAATGTGTACAATAAAACTTCCTATGTAAGTTCACTTTCTTGACAGCCTCTTTTCATGCAGTAGGTGTGTCAGAATGAAAAGGTTTTGCAATTTTAATGTATACAAAGCTTTGTTAGTATATAATATTTTCTTATAATTAAAATTCACTCCAGAAATAAAAGACCAATAGGATTAGGCACCCAGTGGTAGATTGAAGTCTCTCCCAACACACATCCCTCCTAGTGGGATATGTTTACATCTTATTTGCTTCTGAACGTCGTAGTGCATAGATGGCCTTTCAACTCTATCTCGGCCAGACATGCAATTTTGCCTATAGATTATAGATATTACAGAGACAAAATTCATAACATGATTTGTGAGAATCAAATTGCCCAACAGTATTTATTTGTAAAGGGGCTAGACTCCTTTTAATAGTCTGAGCTGGGTATGTTGGCACATGCCTTTAATCTCAGAATGCCAGAGGTAAAGACAGGCAGAGCAACTAGTGAGACCTTGTCTAAAAAGAAAAAGAAAGTCTGAGTGTCCTATTTAAGTCTTTTCTGATAGTGTTAGATAACTACTACAGCCACCATCTCCTACCCTAAGAAAAGAACAAAGATGCTCCTTTTAAATGAAGGCTCTTTAAGGGAAGGTGCTAGGGATTTTCTTGGCTAGATTGATCCAGCTCAGAGTTTTCACCTTTCAAAGTAGAGTCCCTTTTCCTCACTTGGTTAACTTAAATGATTGGTACATACCCTTTATAAACTTTCCTACTCCCTGCCCCCTGAAGAAACTTCATTGGCCTCCTGGTTACTCATACTGAAAAGAGTACAATCCATTTTAGAGAAAAACACACTTATCACCTAGGACATGACATGATCACACTTGGCAAGAAAACCTCATTTGAGCTGTCTTAGAGTTGGTAGCATTCAGAATAGTGCTTACTAAGAAGGAGCTATGATCAAATTCCCTTTAAAAATGAGATCCCTCTTTTTGTCCCTCCAAAAGAATACATCCTGAAGGAAGAATTTGGGGGAAGGGAAAACACAAAGGCATTTGCATTACATAAGGATGGGGGACTGGGAAAAAGTGACGCCAAGCCCAAGGACACCATGCTAAGGGCTAAAAAAGGAGACAGTCTGAGAACTGGAAGAGGTCTGTCTTCTGCTTTTGAAGTAGACTGTCACTCTCAGACAGCCTGTCAATGCTAAATGTTAGGACTTCTGTCTCTGCTGGAGACACATCCTGGTGCATGTCAGCGTTCTCCCTGACTCCGTTTACCTTTACTCCGCATCCCATTCTCTTACTGCCTATCTGAAGGATTGGATGGGCAGAGTATAGGTGGCGGTGGTTGGTCTTCCCCGTATGTTGTCCATTTAATTCCAGAGCACTGATTTTTCCGAAGTGTGCTCTGCCCTGGGAAAATGGACACATATTCGTCACAATGGGAATAACTAATTACTTCTTTTTTTTACAGAAAAAATTGGTGATTCAAGGAAAGCACATTGCAATGCATTATAGCAATCCCAGACCTAAGTTTGAAGATTGGCTTTGTAACAAGGTAAGCATGTGTTTTCCCAAATAAATATACTTAGCTTTTATCTTTGTTCAGTTTGATTTCCTAATAAGAAAATTAGCACAATCACCAGCTTGTACCAGAAGTCCATTTTTGTGCTTCCTGACTTTTCTTTGGTCTTGTACTGGCATTAGAGAACAAGAGTTCCTGGAATTTTATGAGGATCCAAGATTCTAACCCAGAGTTTCAGTTAAGACTTATTTTTTAGATGTGTTTCACTTTATTGTTAATGGAATTCTGATGGTCTTGGTTTTGTTACACACTCTCTTAATTGTGTCAGCAAAAATCTTTGAGAACTTTGGTGTACAGTAATATTGATCCTATCACCAATGCTGAATTTTGAACTTGGTTGTAAGTCTTCTTACTTTGAGATAACTTCGAGGCTGGAAAGGGGAAAGTTGTTCAGGTTATATCATATTTACATGGAGTGAGTGCTCTTTTAACAAGGAAGGACTTTTGTTGGTGTTTCTTCCAGGAACTTCTCCTTATTTTGGTGACAGAATCATACCTCAAAATACAATGTTTTTGTTTTTTTTTTTTTCTTTTCTTTTTCTTTCTTTTTTTTTTTGAAGAATTTTCAGGGTGTAACAATGATAATTTTAGGTTGTGCCCTTTTGTCTATAGAGAATAGCAGCTTTTACTTTCATATTTAGTTACTTGAGTTACCTGTGGCTTCGCTGTTCTAACCCACATGATGACTAGAAAGCTTAGCCTAATGTCAGAAATAATTACAGATAAAACTTTTTTTTTTCCAGTGCTGCCTTAACAATTTCAGGAAAAGACTAAAATGCTTCCGATGTGGAGCAGACAAGTTTGGTAAGCGTGGATTCAGCTGTTTGGAAAATGCAATTAAACCTACCTGACTTACTGCCCGTGAACCTGAGGAAAAGTAAAGATTTTTTTAGGCTATTTAAACTAGGAACTTAAATATTAACCTAAATCTTTTTACCTTTTACCTTGGGCTAAGTAGATGCTGATAATGATTTTGAGAGAACAGAAAATTCTTCAAAATTGAGGTTGTTCACCTGGTCTGCATGCTACACCTGCTTTTGTTTAGTTGATAGTGGTGCTGTCACGCACTGGTCTGGTATTTGCATTCTGTATTAGCTCTGTCAAAATTAAGAGCCACAGATTTGCTTGTTTTTCAAGACAGGGTTTCTCTGTAGCTCTGATGTCCTGTAACAAGCTGGCCTAGAACTCACAGAGCCTATGCCTCCCAAGTGGTGGGACTAAAGGCATGCACCACCACTGCCTGACTAAGTTTTTTTTTTTTAATGTATATAGTGTTCTGTCTGCATGCCAGAAGAGGGAACAGATCTCATTATAGATGGTTGTGAGCTACTATGTGGGTGCTGGGAATTGAACTCAGGACCTGTGGAAGAGCAGCCAGTGCTCTTAACCTCTGAGCCATCTCTCCAGCCCTCAGGATTTCTTAAAAGAAAAAAGGAAAAAAAAAAAAAAAATGGCATGGTAGCTCACACCTGTGCTGAGTCAGGAGAATAAAAAGTTCAAGGCCAGCATATACTATAGAGTAGTTTTCTCAAGCTGACCAAATTACATAGTAAGACTATCAAAAATTGTAATCTGGGAGATGGTTCATTAAAGTATTTTCTGTGCAAGCAGACCTGAATTCAGATCCTCAACACACAACAATTAAGGAAATAGGCAGGGCATACTTGGTGGTATACTTGTAATGCTAGAGAAGCATGATAGGGCAATCCCTGGGTCTCAGACTGGCTTTTAAATGGGTTAGCTCAAAGTGAGTGAAAAGCCTTGTTTTTTGACATTCATGCAAGACATGGACTACTTCTAAATACACTTGCAGGAATATCAATGAGTGTGTACATACACAACACAAAGAAAAAAAAAACCCCTCCCAAATTAAAAAACAAAAGGCTGCTAGATATGCTTAAAATAAAAGTAATCAGGAGTTAAAGGCAGAATGATCTAGAGTTTTAGGTTATCCTTAGCTATGTAGTATGTTTGTTCCCACCCTGGCTATATGAAACTGCCTCACAAAAAAGTACTTTAGAAGATAAAATGTATTTTTTTCTTAAAAATATATTGGAGCTGGGAACAGTGACTCATATTTATAATCCTCACACTTAGGAAGCTGAGATATGATTGCCCAGAGTTCAGAACCTGTCTGGGTGATGTAGTAAGATCATGTCCTACTAGAAAAAAATAGATTTATTTTATCTAAATTTATTGGGAACAGAAAACAAAAATGCTTGGAGAAATGAAGATATAAATATCTCAGTGGGAGAGTTCTTGCCAAGCATACACAAGGGACCTTGGTTTGACCCTCCCAAAAGCTGCAAAAAGAAAGAAGTGGAGATTGGTTTTTGTCTGTTTTCATTTGGGTCTCCTTTGCTCCTAGACTCTGAACAGGAAGTGCCCCCTGGAACTACAGAGTCTGTTCAGTCGGTGGATTACTACTGTGATAGTAAGTTCATGAACATGTAATCATTTGGTTCTCATGTTAAAAGTTGACCTCTCTTAGCAGTTTTGGTTCCCTTACATGTTTTAAATGATCACCCACAGCTATAGTTTGCCCTATAGAAGACTGATCTTCGGAATTTTCTTAACCTATCACATTTAAAAATACACCAAAGTCTTGCAAAAGTGTATTGTTTTGCCTGTAAACCTTCCTTTAGAAAGTGTTGATGGTGGGAATGTTTGATTGCTGTTTTTCTCCTTTACCAATAGCAATTATTCTTCGAAACATAGCTCCGCATACTGTGGTGGATTCCATCATGACAGCACTGTCTCCCTATGCATCCTTAGCTGTCAATAACATTCGCCTCATAAAAGATAAACAGACACAACAGAACAGAGGCTTTGCGTTTGTGCAGCTGTCTTCTGCAATGGTGAGGCTCTTTAATCATCTTTGTTTTTTGACTTTTAAAAAATATCTTTGAGTAGGCTGTTAAGAGGGCAGAGGTCTGGGCAATATAACCTAACCCTAACCTACAAATCCTTCCATTTTTTAAAGATTTATTTGTTATGTACACAGTGTTCTGTCTGCATGCCAGATTGCATTACAAATGGTTGTGAAATTGAACTCAGACCTATGGAAGAACAGCTGGTGCTCTTTAACCACTGGGCCATCTCTCCAGGCCCAAACCTTTCCTTTTCAAATAAAAATCTGGAGGCTGAAGTGATGGCTCAGTCATTGAGTGTTTGCTATTTTTCCAGGGGACCTATGTTCAGTTCCCACGACATGTTAGGTTGCTCACAACCACATCAACATGTATTTACATCTTCACAGCAGCTGATACCCTCTTCTGGCTTACACATATACCCATATATATTAAACATATGGTAAATAAAAATAAAAGTTTTTTTTTTTTTAATCTTTATTTTGAAGCTCTAGTGTAGTGTGTACAAAGGTCCTGGATTTAAGCTCTAGTATCAAAATATAAAAAAGGGCCAGATGTTGTGATGCATGGGTTTAATCTCAGCACTCGGAGGCAGGAGCATATGGATCTGTCTGCCATCTTGAGGCCTTCCAGGGCTATATACTGATACACTCTCTCTCAAAAAGAGAAAGGAAAAACATACACACAAAAATAAAAATAAAAAGAACAAAACGCACCTAAAAAATAAAAGTTTTTCTGAATGTGCCCACCGTTTGTGTCGTGCCATGTAGAAGTCCATCAACGTGGGAAGCAATAATGGGTGTTATGTAGGCTCTAAGTGTCATGCTCACTGCCTACAGAAGTGAATTGTAAATGGCTACATTGTGATTATAATAAGCCATTACAGCCAATAGAAATTCTCTTGTTTCTCAAGTAACAAAAGCATCTGTTCCATCCTCAAGAAATGAATTTATTTTCTTCCCGGAAATTGAACGATAGTTTTGGGTTAGAACTGTAGAGTAGCAGATGCCTACAAGAAAGACATCACACTTAGAAATTCATGGTGTGGAGCCAGGAATCTCCCGTGACTAACACAACCAGTCTCAAGTTTCCTATCACAGTAAAAAGATAGTTAACAAGAAACAGTAAAAATAGGAAAATTGGCTTCTTAGGATCATCTGTGAAGCCCATTGGTATAAACCGTGTGTCATGCTATTTAATCAAGTATTGTGTACATCCAAATGTGATGTTACTAGTTCCATTTTGGTTTTGAGTTGTGCTTCCCAAATGAAAAATCCCATATAGTAGCTGTCTCTCAGTGTGTTTAGTTCTTAGGCCAGATTGACTTCCTTGGTAATGAGGAGGTAAGCAGTAACAAAGAACTTGAACAAAGCTGGCAACTTTCACTAGATGAGGAGAAAGATAATGTCATTCATTTATCAGCTAATGTACCACATGCGTATTTGGGTTCCCTGGAACTGGTGTTCTATAGATGGCTGTGAGCTGCCATGTGGGTGCTGGAAATGGAACCCAGATCCTCTAGAAAAACAGGCAGGTTTTTTTTAACTGCTGAGACATTTCTTGCACCTTTAAAAGTCAAGTAGCAGCCTGGTATGACAGCACATGTTTTCAGTCCCAGCACTTTGGGGAAGAGGCAGGTCGATCTGTGTTCTTGGCCAGCCTAGTCTATAGATTGAGTTTTGTGCCATAAAGAATAACCCAACCTGTGTAGTGGAAACCCTGACTCAAACAGAAAACACTAGTAAGAGGCAGTTGTGGCTCAACTAATTTTGATACTGTGAGGCTTCTGGAACCCAGTTGTTTAAAGTCATATTGTGACAGCTGTGCTGTACTGTCCTGAGGACTGATTTCTTGGATACATAGTAAAGATAATACCTATAAAGAACTGAAATTTGATTGTCAATTCAGTCTTTTGTACCTTTAGATTAATTTAGAATTTTGTTTTTTTAACAATTCTCAAGTTTTTATGTCTACAAGTGAAATTACTGCCTTTTTCCTTCTCTTTTTAGCGGAAAACTTAATTTCTTAGAGTGGTTGGTAGAGAGATATTCTAAATTATATGACAAAATTGTTTTTCTTTATATTCCCCCTCAGGATGCTTCTCAGCTGCTTCAGATATTACAGAGTCTCCATCCTCCATTGAAAATTGATGGAAAAACTATTGGGGTTGATTTCGCAAAAAGTGCCAGAAAGTGAGTGATGTCATTGTCATATTTCAAACAGCATCTGCATATTTACTTATAGGGATGCTGCCGGTTATACCTCAGATCTGTACTGACAACACTTGATTTCCCTATTTGAAGACCAAGAAGAAGATTATTTTCTTTTAGAGTCTTTCTCTACAGCCAGCCCTCCATCACCAGTTAATAATAGTTGCCAGAAATGGTTTCAGCAGATGGCTTAAGAACACATTCTATGTAAACTGCAGCAGTATAATGCAAACCTGTCCAGAAATAATCTTTACCTTTATATATATATTTATATATATGTGTATATATATATATATGTTCTTTTTTTTAACTTTATTTATTTATTTATTTGCCTTGGTGTTTGCCTGGAACTGGAACTACAGACAGTTGTTAGCTGCCATGTGGGTGCTGGGAATTGATAGCCCCTATATATATATTCTTTAGTTTATATACATTGGTGTTTTACCTACATGTGTATGTATTCTTGTGAGAGTGTCAGATCTTGAAGTTATAGACAGTTGTTAGCTGGCAAGTGGGTGCTGGAAATTCAACCCCGGTCCTGTGGAAGAGCAAACAGTGCTTTTAATTACTGAGCCATCACTCCAGCCCATGTATTCTTTTTTTAGAGCCAGGAGATAGCTTAGTAGGTAAAGTGCTTGTCATGTCTGTAACCTCAGTGCTGAGATGGAGACAAGGATTTTTTTTTTTTTTTTTAAATTCTGTCTCAGGGCTGGAGAGATGGCTCAGGGGTTAGGAGCACTGGTTGCTCTCCCAGAGGGCCGAGGTTCAATTCCCAGCACCCACATGCAGCTCACAACTGTCTGTAACGCCTGTTCTAGAGATCTGACACCTTCATATCAATGCACATAAATAAAGCTAAATAAATAAATTAAAAAAAGAAAAATTCTGTCTCAAAAAGTAAGGTGGAGAATGAGAAGAAATCTCCAGATGTCAGGCTGGAGAGATGGCTCAGAGTTTAAGAGCACTGACTGTTCTTCCAGAGGTTCTGAGTTCAATTCCCAGCAACCACATGGTGGCTCACAACCATCTATGATGAGATCTGGTGCCCTCTTCTGTACATTGTATACATAATAAATAAATTTTTAAAAAGAAGGAAAGAAAACACCAGATGTCAACCTCTGGTCTCCATATACATACAATTTGCACACTTTTACACACATAGTCATATGTACACTACACACAAGATACCAAAAAGAAATATTTCCATTTCTAGTATCATTAGTCATCCAACAGAGATAACTTTTTTGGATCAGTTATAAAGTAGAGCAATGACATCTACTGAGGCTTACCAAGTTGCTTGTCCTTCAAAAATTCTACCTTGCTAGCATTTGAGACACATATTCCCTCTCCCAACCACACAAGCTGGAAAAATTAACTGCCACTCTCTTGGCACTGTTGGAAGCACAAGCTTTGAACATACAGAGGGAATCACATGATTATATCTTTGTAATTTCAGAGATTTAGTCCTTCCAGATGGTAACCGTGTCAGCGCCTTCTCTGTAGCTAGTACAGCCATTGCCGCTGCTCAGTGGTCATCCACTCAGGTAAGAATAAAGTGAAGGATCTCTTTACTCAAGATGACTTTTCATCTTGTGGTGCTCAGAATAGGCACTTGCTGGAATGTTTTTGGGGATTACTTTCTGTTATCTTTGTTATAATAAATTATCTTTGATTCTTTTTCCTTTGGTATTTTATAGTCTCAAAGTGGTGAAGGAGGCAATGTTGACTACAGTTATATGCAGCCAGGCCAAGATGGCTATGCACAGTACACTCAGGTAGGTGAACTTGACTAGCATTAAACTTGTAATCTACAGACTGTCTAAAATAGCAGCTTTAACAGTGGACTTTCCCTCAGTACTCACAGGATTACCAGCAGTTTTATCAGCAACAAACTGGAGGACTGGAATCGGAGGCATCATCTACATCAGGTAATAAACTTCATCTCTGTTTCATTTCTGTTGAAGTAACTACTAGACCTGAACATCAGTTCCTTGCAAGAATTGAGAGAGTACATTGAAGGCTTTCCTCATTTGGTCTGGTAAAAGTTATTGTGATACTGCAACTCAATGTAACTCCTAGAGACTATGCTATGATTAGCTTTGTTCTTGAAATTTAGCTGGGTGTTTGAAACTCCATGTTGAATCTTGAGTGACCACAGACTTGTGGCAGAGCAGAGTATGTGACCCTTCAGCAGCAGTCACACCCACCAAAAGAGCCACAAGAAGATGGTTTTGGGGGCTAAAGAGATGGCTAAGCAGTTAAGAGCACTAACTGTTCTTCCGGAGGACCTGAGTTCAATTCCCAGCATCCACACGGCAGCTAACAATTGTCTGTAATTCCAAGATCTGACACCCTTACACAGTTATACATGCAGGCAAAACATTAAAAATATATATATATTTACATTAAAAAAAATATTTAAAAAAAAAAAAAGATGGTTTTGTGGTGGGTGCTGATAGCACACCTATAGTCTTAGCACTCTACAAGCAGAGGCAGGCAGTTCTCTTGATTTTGAGGCCAGCCTTGTCTGTATAGCAAGTGCAAAACTTACACAGTGAAACTCTGGAGGGGTGAGCCAGGGCTTTGGGGCTGGGGTTATATCGCAATTTGTGAGGTGCTCGTGTGGCATACATGAAGCCTGGATTAAATTCCCAGCACTGCATAAAACTGGGAATAATTGCACATTCCTTTAGTCTTAGTGAGCAGAAGGTAGAGATTGGGCAGTTCAGACGTTTAAGGTCATCCTTAGCTACATAGCAAGTTGCCAGGATTTGCCTGGACTATATGGTACTCTGTCTTGGGAGGTGATTTTAGCTTTTCTTCCAGGACTATAAAAATCTTAAGAGTCAGATCTTTCTTAGCCATAATATGGAATGTAAAACTTAGTTTATATTATTCTAGTAGAATTTTAAGCAACTGTCATAGATTCCAGAGTGCTTTTTGGGAATTAGGTTAGGAACTGACATACAGGGCCAGTCATGGGGGTATATGCTTATAGTTCCCAGCACCAGAGAGGCAGATGCAGGAGGATCACCACAAGGTTAAGGTTTCCTGCTCTCAGAAAACAAAACACATACACAAATTGACACAGGAGGGTGTGGAATACTTGTAGTCCCAGGCAGAGGATTCATGAGTTTGAGGTCACCCTTAAACTACATAGCAAAATTCTGCCTCCAAAAAAAGAAAGGAACAGCTTACAAAGTGAAGACTAAAATGAACAGTTGTCCTGGAGTTCCACTGTCTTTTAGCTTTCCCTAACCCTATTGTTTATCACCAGGCACAGCAGTGACGACCACCTCATCGGCTGTAGTGTCCCAGAGTCCCCAGCTCTATAATCAGACCTCCAATCCACCTGGCTCTCCGGTAATCTTTGCTCTTAAATACAAAATTTTTGCTATATAAATATACCCTTTCCTGGTATATGAGCCATGATTGACTAATTACATACATGTCACCTAACTAATTTCTTTATTATTAGGTTTTTTTAACATTATATTTGTGTGCATGTATTAAATATAAAGAACCAAGCAGGCCATATCTATACTTTGTAATTCTTCAGCTTGGCCTTTAGAAAGTTGTCAGCATGTCTCTTGCTATAGAATTGCCCTAGATCCTTGCTGCAGTCTGTCTGTCAGGGAGTCCTTGCTTCCTGGATGATTGCAGTGACTTAGTTCTCTTAAAAGGCTTTACAGTTGAAATTATATTGAAGCTAATGTTCTTTCCAGACTGAGGAAGCACAGCCTAGCACTAGCACAAGTACACAGGCCCCAGCTGCTTCCCCTACTGGTGTAGTTCCTGGTACCAAATATGGTAAGCCAAACCTCATGGGACTATTGACAGTTGGAGGTCCTAATTGTTGCCATTGTTGTTAATAAAGTTCCTCTCCCTTTGAAATGGGTGTCAGAGGGACATTTGGGAATGTGAAGAAAGAACATTGAGGCCTGCTGTAGGTCACTGGCTTAGAGGTTCACAAGTTTCTTACCATGAATGAATGACTGACTGGGTTTTGTTTTTGCAGCGGTACCTGACACATCTACTTACCAATATGATGAATCTTCAGGATATTATTATGATCCTACAACAGGACTATACTATGACCCTAACTCACAAGTAAGTGCTATTTTCCTTCTTACTATCACTAGAAGAAACTTGATTTCACTTAATACCTTTATGGGACATGAAATAAAAATTTCCCTATAAAGATATAACCCAGATAAGATAGCATTTTTGTTTCTTTGGAGTTTATGAGATTCCAGGACCCATGAATTGGTTCTTTTTTTTAGGGCTTTGGGGGATTTTTTTGAGACATGATTTCTCTCTATCCCCCGGACAAAGTTTCTCTGTTTAACAACTGAAACTCATTTTGTAGACCAGAGATCCAACTTCCTCTTCTTCCCGAGTAGTCGGATTAAAGACTTGCATCATCACCTCCTGGCTAATTTCGTTATGGCCACCAATACATACTTTTACTTTCAGGATTTTGTGATTTTAATGTTAAAAAAATGTTTAGAAACCCAGTGAAATTTTTTAGTGGACAAAAGTGCTTGTCATGCAAGCCTGACAATCTGGATTTGATTCATAAAACCAAAAATGGAAACAGCTCCCCCCAGTTGTCCACTGGTTGACATACACACACATGCTTCCATTCATGTATCTCGGGTGAAGTGGTCTAGAGAAAGGGATCAGTAATAAACATTAGTTGTTAGTCCTGCACAGGACCTCCATTCAGGT
The DNA here is from genome assembly GCA_004025045.1 of Sigmodon hispidus. Taxonomy (NCBI): domain Eukaryota; kingdom Metazoa; phylum Chordata; class Mammalia; order Rodentia; family Cricetidae; genus Sigmodon; species Sigmodon hispidus. The sequence goes on along the minus strand of PVIH01009103.1, from coordinate 34,350 downwards.
TCCAGCATTGGCAGGTGGCGGTGCACACCTTTAATCCCTACACCAGCACTCAGAAGGCAAGAGGCAGGTGAGTTTGAGGCCAGCCTGGTCCACAGAGAGCCAGGGCTACACAATGAAATCCTGTCTTAGAAAAAAAAAAAAATCAGCTTCAGCATGTCGGCTTACAACTGCCCCGCAATTTCAGTTTTAAGGGATCTGATGACCTTTGTTGGCATCAGGCACAAACAAAAGCACATATATACATTCAGGCAAAACACTCATACACGTGAACTAGTTTTTACATGGATACAGATTTGTATACTTACATACCACTAAGAAGATTCCCAACATATCTGCAAAGTCTTCATGCTCTTTGCCAATTGACCCTCCCCCCTTAGGATCCACTATTATGATTCTATATTTTAAAGATAATTTTGTCAAAGATTTTGAAAGCCAGGCAATAATGCAGCACACCTTTAATCCCAGATCTTCAGAGGCAGAGGCAGGTGGATCTCTTAAGTTTCAGGACATCCAAGGCTGCACAGAGAAACCCTGTGAGGGATGTGGGGAGATGATTGTGAAATTGTGCCCAGGGCCCATCCTGTTGGTGAGTGCCTTTAATCCCAGTAGTTAATGAGGCAGAAAAAGGTGGATCTCTGTGATAGTAGTTTTCCAGTACAGCCAGGAGCTACAAAGTCAGAACAAAGAAATCAGGGTGCCAGAGCTCAGTACTTGGTATTCTTCCAGAGGACACTGGTTTGATTCTAGCACACTTATGGGTGCTCATAATCATCTACAACTTCAGCTCCACCCAGGAAATCCAGAGCCTTTGTTAAACTCTTGGGACATTTGCATTCAATCACACATACCCATATGTAGACACACACACACACCTACCTATACATGATTAGAATTAATTAAAAAAAATTTTTTAAACTATAAAAGCCTACCTAGAAGTTTTAAATTTTAGTTTTTTTTCTCAAATGAAATAAAATTTACCATTTTAATCAGAATATATAACTTGGTTGGTATTCACATGGTTACACAGCTGTTACTTCTAACTAATGCATAGGACATCTTGATCACTTACATCTTAAATCACTCCCCTTCCTCTTCACACATGCGCCCGTGCTTCTCAGGCACTGACCCCTACGCCCCTGCCCAACCACTACGATATTTTTGCCTCTGGATTTACCTGTTCTGGTTGTTTTATATAAATGGACACAAGATACTATGTGATCTTTTGTGTTTAGCTTCTTCATTTACCATGCCTATGTATCCTTACGATAGCAAAACATCCCAGCAATGTTTTATTTTTGGTACTGTATATAACCTTTAAGGAGGGAAAGCAACTTTGACACTCCATAAATAAGTGTCTTTTTATGACTAGGAACTGTGTGTGTGTGTATGTGTGTGGCACAGCAAGACAAGTACAGTTAGTAGGAAGTTGACATTAAGTGCTTATAGTTTCTGAGTGGGAAGTGTGAAGAAGCAGTGTACTACCTACCCATGTGCCTAGTTTCTTCATAGTTCTTACAATTTCCTCATTTGTTCAGTCTTATCATTTCCATGGCAGTTCTCCTTAGTTGAGACATAGATGTTACAATCCCCGTAATACCTTTCCTTGCAAGAGACATCACAGAGGAGCCAGCAAGTAGAGTAGGGAAAGCCCTTGGTGCCAAACCCAAAGACCTAGGTCCCCACAGGGTAAAAGAAGATGACTGATTCCTGCAAGTTGTCTCTGATCTCTACACTTGGTCTGAGCACACAGACACACATACCTGCTAAACATAATTTTAACGAAGAAAAAGATGACCAGGTGTGGTAGCACTCACAACTTAGGCAGAGGCTGGCACATCTCTGTGATTTTAAAAGGTTAGCCTGGTCTACATAATGAGTTCCAGGACAGCTAGTGTGACCCTGCCTCAAAATCAAACAAAAAACAACTACATATTCCAGGTCTGGCACATGCAAGCTTTATTTTATCATGGGTGGTTTACTTCCATGCACACTATTTGTGTGTCTAGTATGCAGGCTAGAAGAGGGAGCTGGGGGGGGAGGGAGGAAGGAGTAGCTAGAACTGGAGTCACAGGTGGTTTTAAGCTGTCAATTAAACCTAGGTCCTCTGAAAGAACAGCCAGTATTCCTGAACACAGAACCATTTCTCCACCCCTAAGATCCTCTTAAAATTAGAACTCCTAGATTCTTGGGAAGAAATATTCTACTTTTTCCTAGAAGTTTCATACTTTATTATCATCCTCAAGCATACCAAGGTTTACTGTTAGTTCTTTCTGAGCAGGATATACATGTCACTCGTCTTTGTATAAGGATGAAATCCTAATTACAAACAGGTGCCTGAACCAGATTTATTTCGGGTTTTGTTTTGTTTTTAGATAGATTCTCAACTAGATAGCCTGAGCTGACATTGCATTTGCAATCTTAGTGCCTAAGCCTACTGAGTACTAGAATTATAGGCATGCATGGCTATTGAGGTAACATTAGCATAGCAGAACTTGGTATAGCCAGTGGTAGAGAGTTATATAACCTATTTAAGGTTCAATTCCCAGCACCACAAAAACCTAATCAGCAAATCTGTATTCATTATTTTCTCTTGTAGTACTACTATAATTCCTTAACACAGCAGTACTTGTATTGGGATGGAGAGAAGGAGACCTATGTGCCAGCTGCAGAGTCTAACGCTAACCAGCAGACAGGCCTGCCTTCCACTAAAGAGGGAAAAGAGAAGAAAGAAAAACCCAAGAGCAAAACAGCTCAACAGGTATGACATATCCAAGGAAACCATGATTCTTTTCTTAGAGGGTTACATTGACCTAATTCTTCATTTTTGCTCCTGATGTCAGCCTGTAATTCCAGCAACCTAAGAAGCTGAGAAGTTTAGGGTCATATCCCCATTTCCCTCTACCCCCCAATTTTAGGTATCTTAGTAAAACCTTGTCTCAAAGTTAAAGTTGGTAATACAACTCAGTGGTAAAGTGCTGGTCTAGCATGTATTAACTCCTGACATTCACTCCACAAAAGTCAGAAATTGGTTAGGTAGCAGATGTATCCCAAGATAGAATGTTTGTCTACTATGTTAAGTACTGGGCTTTAGGGGCTGGAGAGATGGCTCAGTGGTTAAGAGCACCGTCTGCTCTTCCAGAGGACCCGGGTTCGATTCCCAGCACCCACATGGCAGCTAACAACTGTCTGTAGTTTCAGTTCCAGGCAAACACCAAGGCAAATAATTAAATAAATAAATAAATAAATAAAAAGTGTTTAAAAAGGAAAAAAAAAAAGTACTGGGCTTTATCTCCTGAAAGATCAAGAAAAAGTTGCAAGGCCATAATGAGTCAATGATACTTGAATTCCTGTCTCAAAAAATAATAAAACGAGAGGCTAAGGAGATATCTCTGTCAATAAAGTGCTTTATGTATGTATAAGCATGAGGACCTGAGTACGAGCCTCACAACTTAAAAGCCAGGCACAAAGAGATAGACTTTGATTCCTAGCACTCCTGTTGGACAATCTGTAACTCTGGCTGCAGGGAATTTGGCACACTCTCCTGGCCTCTGCAGGCATTGCACTCATATGCACAGACCCATGAACATTTGCATAATTTAAAATACTAAATAAATCTTTAAAAGCAGTGTACATTTTTAACCACTGAACTTTCTGTAGCTACCACCATCCCAAATTTATTTTTATGTGTTTGTGTGCATGCTTGCATGCCATGACTTGTATGTGGAGGTCAGAGACATTGTGAAGGAATCACTTCTCCTGCTCCATTGATTCTGTGAACCAAACTCAGGTTAACACTGGGTCATTTGTGAGCCCCGTGACATAAAGTTATTGTTGGCTTGTTCATTGTTAAATTTCAGAGAAGTAAGTGCTTTTGGTGGTTTGTTGTTTGATGCTAGATTGCCAAAGACATGGAACGCTGGGCTAAGAGTTTAAATAAGCAGAAAGAAAATTTTAAAAACAGCTTTCAACCTGTCAATTCCTTGAGAGAAGAAGAACGGAGAGAATCTGCAGCAGCAGATGCTGGCTTTGCTCTCTTTGAGAAAAAGGTAATGGTAGCAGGAATAGCCATACTTCATAATGGGCACCTTTTTAACAATTGAGGTTTGGGGCTGGAGAGATGGCTCAGTGGTTAAGAGCACCGTCTGCTCTTCCAGAGGACCTGGGTTTGATTCCCAGCACCCACATGGCAGCTGACAACTGTCTGTAGTTCCAGTTCCAGGCAAACACCAAGGCAAATGAATAAATAAAGTTTTAAAAAAAAAAAAAAAAAACAATTGAGGTTTATGGCTTGTTCTGTTTTCCAGGGTGCCTTAGCTGAAAGGCAGCAACTCATCCCCGAAATGGTACGAAATGGAGATGAAGAAAATCCTCTTAAAGTAAGAAAGTACCACCTGTGTTTTAACCAAGTGTGTGGTTTATGTCTCAGTTTCAGTCTCTGCTACATCTTGTCTAATGCAATGGGATACTTTTCTCTGTCAGTGGGTATCTGGAGCAGCTTTGGCATATAGAATCCATATTGAGGGCTTTGTGTTCTGTGCTTGAGATCAGGTGAGATGGACCGATGAATGAAGCCTGAATCCCTAAGCTTAAGTAAATTGGCTTTTGTAGCATTTGTAAATAGAATTCTTAATGGTCTGGAAAGAAAATTAGGACAAAGCAAAACTTACTTTCCTTGATAGATACTGGTCTAACTGGTCCATTACTCTGATTTGTTGTTGTATTTGGAGTTTTTATGCATGGTCAGTGGTTTTAAACAGTTATCCAGGAACCCATTTCTTGAGCTCCAGAAGGGTTAGTACTAGGATACTGCTCCACACAGTTGATAAAATGTGGTTCACTACTAAAGGACAATAGAGATTAATGGAGTTTCTCAAATTTTGACACTGTATTATTTATGTAATTTCCAATGACCCATCATCACTTTATTCCCAGAGAGGCCTGGTTGCTGCTTATAGTGGTGATAGTGACAATGAGGAAGAGCTGGTAGAGAGACTTGAGAGTGAGGAAGAGAAATTAGCCGACTGGAAGAAGATGGCCTGCCTGCTCTGCCGGCGCCAGTTCCCAAACAGAGATGCCTTGGTCAGGCACCAGCAGCTCTCTGACTTACACAAGGTAGCCTTCCTTCTCAGAGTTTATGGGGGAAGGGAGGGAATTTAATGGTGGGAGTGGTAACCATGGTGAAGCTTCATTAATACCTTGTGTTATGTGGGAATCTGGAGTTTAGAATTTAGAGAAGCATTATGTCTTCACATACCCCAACTTTGGTTAGAATGCTATGGTGTATTGAGATTTGGCTGGAATATAAAACCAGGGGCTGTTAAAATATTTCATATTTAAATGGTCTGTCTAAATTCTAAGTATGTCTATAAACTCTTTTGTAACAGCAAAACATGGACATCTACCGAAGATCCAGACTGAGTGAACAAGAATTGGAAGCCTTGGAACTGAGGGAGAGGGAGGTAAATGAATGGGTAGTACAGCACTTGGGTGGAAATCCTGACATTTGTCTGTAGTGCTTTCAGGTTTATTTGTTTAGATGGAGTCTTGCAGTGTTCACAGGCTGGCCCTGACCTCTCAGGCTCAAGCAGTCCTCTTGCCTCAATCTTCCAAATAGCTGAACTATAGGCACACACCACGACAGTATTTTCTTTTGCTTTTATTTGTAGCATTTAGTTCCAGGTTCATTAGGCACAGTGGAAGGGTCTTTCAAAAACACTTTGCCAAGCCAGACGGTAATGGCACACACCTTTGATTCCAGCATTCAAATGCAGAAACAGGTGGGTCTCTGTGAGTTTGAGGCTAGCTTGATCTACAGAGTGAGTTCCAGGACAGCCACATTTACCCAGAGAAACCCTGTTCAAACTCAGCCTCCAACCCTAAAAAAAATGGTTTTGAAATTTCCTGCTCTGGGATAATTCTTCAGTGTCTACTCAAGGCTTTTCCTTTCCCTGCTGTTTATAGTGCCATTTGTCCAGGGTCTGCTGAGTGGGTCTCAGGGAGCTTTAACACTTACTTCTCTATCCAAATGCTAACTGGGCAGTAACAAGCAGTGTGACTAAGAGTGTAAAGGAAACAAAGGAATTTGGCATTTAAGACCACATACACTCCAAATTCAAGGATACTTCAGTTTAACATCTGTGTGTATAAGGCTTTGTTTTTTGTTGTTTTCTGTGTAGATGAAATATCGAGATCGGGCTGCAGAAAGACGAGAGAAGTACGGAATTCCAGAGCCTCCAGAGCCCAAACGCAAGAAGCAATTTGATGCTGGCACTGTGTATGTGATGTGCACCATTTTCCAGTTCATTAGCTGGGGCTCTGGCTGTCTTAAATAACTGTGTGTTTGCCACTGGCAGGAATTACGAGCAACCCACCAAAGATGGCATTGACCACAGTAACATTGGCAACAAGATGCTGCAGGCCATGGGCTGGCGGGAAGGCTCAGGCTTAGGAAGAAAATGTCAAGGCATCACAGCTCCCATTGAGGTACATGTAGGCTCTAACGTTCATGAATGCTAAGAGGACAAAGGCACACTTTCCCTGAAAGCCTGCCCTTTATCCTCCTCATTGTTTTGTTTCTGAAAGGAAGTCATTGTTGCTTTATTTTTGTTTTTGGAAATACAACGTAAATTTCACTGAAATTTACTCTGTAGGCCAGGCTAGGATCAAGCTCACAGAGATTTACCTGCCTCTGCTAGAGAGTTCTAGAACTAAAGGCATGCACCACAAGGCCTGGTACCCTCATTATTTAAAAAATTATAATTTGGAGAGATAGTTGATCAGTTGAGAGTGCTTGCCGCCCTTGAAGAGGACCCAGGTTCAGTGCCTAGCAGCCAGGTGGTAGTCTGCAATTGCAGTTCTGGGTTTTTTATTTCCCTCTTCTGGCTTCCACAGGTATGCACTGCATGTATATTGTGCACAGACATACATACAGTCAAAATATTCATACACATAAAAGTAAATAATTAAAATATATAACAGGCCTCCAAAAAAATGGCTCAGTAAGTAATTTAAACTGGAGGCCTAGCAACTTGAGTTAGTTTCTCAGAACCTCCATAAAACTGGAAGGAGACAGCCATTTTTTACAAGATTGTTCTCTGCTGTGTGTGTGTGTGTGTGTGTGTGTGTGTGTGTGTGTGTCCATGCTGTATACACAAACACTGTTTTTAACCTAAAAAAAAAAAAAATTAGGCCATATAATGGTGGTACAGGCCTGTATTTGGCAGGCTGAGATAATCTTGGGTTCAGAGACTCAGACCTATTGACCGTGATAAGAATTGCACCAATGACTGCCACCACCATACCCACTGGTGGCACAGCTACTGTCACCTTTTCCTTTTTTAAAAATGTATACAAGTATGTTATACCAGTGCCCAGGAGTTTTTCTAGGCATTGTCTATTCTCCTGTAATTTGTGCCTGTCAGTACCTTTCTCAAGCCTCAATAATATGTTTTAGGGGCCTTATTAGGCATATTCATGCATGGTGTGGGCATTGAATGTATGGGTAGGTTCATCTTCCTTAGCCACTTTTATGGCCCCAGTCCTTAAAACTACCTCCAGGTCCAGTGTCAACACCCATGTCTTCTCTTTATGGATGATTCTGCTTAGTAGTGTGGGCAGGATGAGAGGTGGGTACATACCCTACTTAACAGGTACTAACAGTCTTTTTGTTTCCCCAGGCTCAAGTCCGGCTAAAAGGAGCTGGCTTAGGAGCCAAAGGCAGTGCATATGGGTTGTCAGGTGCCGACTCCTACAAAGATGCTGTTCGGAAAGCCATGTTTGCCCGGTTCACTGAGATGGAGTAGACTGAGAAAGCTGTGATGAGCACAGGGAGCAAGCCATCTCTTCATTTGCTCTTATCTTCTGTCTCTAAGAGCATGCCTTGTGCTATTAATAGTTTTAGGGTGAGCCACTTCATTCTGCGGGGTTCTCCCACCTTAAAGGAGCTCCTTTATGTGGGTTATCTGGTCAGCAGCCTTCCTTCCCACTTGAGGATTTATGAACATAGGGGACAGTGGGCTTTTTTATACTTCAGTGTACATAGTGTAAATGTGATGTGTTTTCCATGTTGTAGCCTGTCTTGTGTCCCTCCTTCCTTGGGGCTTGAGGAACTCTGAGTGGTTGTCAACACCAAAGCCACCACTGTCTTTGTTGTTGTTATGTCTTGGCAATAGCCTTGTGTATATTTGTATATTATACATTTGTACAGAATTTTGGAAGATTTTCAGTCTAGCTGGCTCCTTTACAAAAGAAATACCTTCAAAAATTGTTTTCTTGTGTCATTATTCTTGAGAGAATGGGTAAAGGCTCTCTGAGCCAGTCAAATCTGGTGTTTGTATTTGGTTTTTTTAAGGCAGGTTATGTAACCTAGCGTAGGCTTAAAGACTCACTGTATAGCCCAGGCCTGTCTAATGCTGCCTCTGGTTTCAGTTCCTACATGTGGGTGTGAGTGCTGTTACAGTTTTCAGGTTCTAGACCTGCCAGGGCAGGTAGCACATGACTACCTAACTGCTCTGTGAGATAGAACGAACCTTCCTTCCCCTTTGCTTTTTCATTTCTTTCTTTCTTTTTTTTTTTTTTTAAATAAGATTTATTTATTGTGTATACAGTATACAGCAGAGGGCACCAGATGTCATCATAGATGGTTATGAGCCACCATGTGGTTGCTGGGAATTGAACTCAGGACCTCTGGAAGAACAGACAGTGCTCTTAACCTCTGAGCCATCTCTCCAGCCCCCTGCTTTTTAATTTCTAAAAGCAATTTTAGATTCGCCTGTATGTCTGTACCTATGAGCTGCCTTGTTATCCGTCAAGCTTGGGTCCTCAGGAGAACAAGTGCTCTTAACTGCTGAACCATCTCCTGCCCTGCTCTTTATTTTCAGTCTTACTGTATAACCCAGACTAACCTTGAACTTGGGATCCTCCTACCTCAGAGTGCCTAGTTTATGGATATGAGCCTCACTGTCTTGGCAGTGATTCAGATAAAACTTCTTCCTGGAATAAAGGTACCAATGCCTACCCCACAGCACTTCCCACTTCCTGTCTTCCAAAATGCTGTGGAAAGTGCTCCCGCAACTGATGGACCTTCCTATTTTGAGTGATATCACTAGGGCAAGAAACATTTTGGCCAAAAAGACATTGTTTTTTTCAAGACAATTTTTCTAGTCCTGCCTGTCCTGGAGAGTTTTTCTAGGTTGTTGTACCTGTCTATATGTCTGCACTATAGTATGTTTGAGGCCGGTAAGAGGCCAGAAGGAATATCAGATTCCTTGGGATCTAGGATGTGGGTATTTGGAATCAAATCCAGGTCCAGTGCAAGAGTAGCCAGTGTTTAGTTGTTGAGCTGTCTCCAGCCCCCATTACTTGATTTTTTTTTTATATATAAAGATACCAATAGCAACTATGTAGTTGATTTTGGTAACTTTTTTTTTTTTTAACTTTCTTTCTTTCTTTATTTATTTATTTATTTATTTATTTATTTATTTATTTATCTTGGTGTCTGCCTGGAACTGGAACTACAGACAGTTGTTAGCTGCCATGTGGGTGCTGGGAATCGAACCCGGGTCCTCTGGAAGAGCAGACTATGCTCTTAACCGCTGAGCCATCTCTCCAGCCCCGATTTTTTTTTTTTTTTTTTTTTTTATTGAGATGGTCTATGTAGTCCTGGCTGTCCTGAAAATCTCCATGTAAACAAGGATAGACTTGAACTCACAGAGGTCCTGCTTCTGCCTTTTAAGTGCAGAAATTACCGGTGTACTACCCCCAGCTGGGTAGAAAGTGTGAGTCTAGAACTTGGATGGACACTTACACATCAGGATGGACAATAGGAAGGACTTGGAATGGGCCAGTCCTAGCCAGCTGAGTAGTGCCCTGGAGAGGTCTGTTGCAACTTTTGCTAGGCAAAAATGAGGTCAAATGTAAAACTTCCAAGTGTGGTCATACATGAGGCCACACATACCCAATGCTTGGGCACTGAATGCATCTCCAGGACAAATGTCTGCCCTGGGGATGCATCAGCCCTACTTCAGTAACCCTCTAGGGAAGGGCTAGTGTTTTTACCACCTGAGCAGCAATCATAAGCAGCCTAATTAAGTGCATCTGACAGGCAGCATGGATGGCTCTTCAGGTGAGCACAGATGGGATGGGCTCTGGAAAATTTCTAGTTAACTGCACCCAATGTTTGGCGTCTTCCTGCTGAAGCCAGTCCTCCCTCAACTATCTCAGCCCTTAAGTTGATGCCCCACACCTCCAAAAGCACTTGAATCATTCTTACACTGCTTGTCAGAAGGGGAAGAGACTCCAGCTTTGTTGCTTTTCAGCCACACCTGTTAGCAGGTGTCTGAGCCCAGTTTGAAGTTTTACAGACTTGGGGCTCAGGTCTCATGCAAGACCATGTTTGGAGGATCCTGGTATTGTAGAGCTCACAACCCTGTTAACTAGGGCTGAAGCCATAAGGGCACAAATATCTTCGCACTAATCAGGGTTGGATTCAACCCCAGCACCAAGGATGAGAATGCATTCCTTCTAACCAGATTCCATTTAGGAGCTGAGTGCTGCCGAGGCAGTGCAGATTTCCCATCGGTTTAGGCTGACCTGGAGGAAGCCTCCAGGGTCCTGAGTCCAGACTGCCCTTGGCTGGGACAGCTGCTACAATGTGCTGGGCTTTGAGGACCATCCAGGAGCAGCTGTCATGGCCATGCATCAAACAAGTTTCAAAGCCCAGATGAGTAACCAGGCCTGAGCTAAGATCTCCAGGCATGCACAGTCTGGCTTGAGGGGGTAGGGGGGTCTCAAGAGTGCCAAGCCCAGCTACCCCTGTTTCAGAGGGGTGAATGCCCTCAGGGACAGACAGGTGGAGTGTGATAAGGGGGAGATTATCAGGAGGCCTAATGCCTGAGAACACAGTGCTTCATGTCGCCAGGAGAGGGCAGCACTCTGTCATCTATCTGGCCAGCCCAGTCTGGGTGGCAGTAAGTAGGAGACTGTCATAAGACCTGAGACGCTGGTGGATCATAAGTGTCTTCTTTTTTTTTTTTTTTTTTTAACTTTATTTTTTTTTTTAAACTTTATTTATTTATTTGCCTTGGTGTTTGCCTGGAACTGGAACTACAGACAGTTGTTAGCTGCCATGTGGGTGCTGGGAATCGAACCCGGGTCCTCCGGAAGAGCAGACGGTGTTCTTAACCGCTGAGCCATCTCTCCAGCCCCCATAAGTGTCTTCTTAAGCCAAATTTAGGAAATACTGCTAAACTCATACATACTATAAAGTACTTTGTGGGCAAGGCCATAAGTTCTGGGTTCTCTCCTCCAGAAGCTCCACTAGCTATAAAGATAGGTTCTGTAAAATGTAATCCTACTACTTGGGAGCCAGACATGGGAGGATTCAGGGTCAGCCTGAGCATAGTGAGGCTTTGCCAAGAAAGGAAGAGGGTTCTGGAGCAGTGGCTCAGCAGATAATTGGGAGTGTGCTTCTCTTGTAAAACACCTACTGTGTGATGTTTAGAACTGCCTGTAACTCCGGCTCCAGCAGATCCCACCCCTCTAACTCCATGGCACCTGCACTCGTATACACACTCATCTGCTGGGTGGTGGTGCACACCTTTAGTCCTAGTGCTCAGGAGGTAGAGGCAGGAGGACCTCTTGAGCTTGAGTCCAGCCTAGTCTACACAACAAGCTCAAGAACTGTCAAGACTACACAGAGAAACCCTGTCTTGGATGAAGAAAACAACAAAAAACTTTATAAAATTAAAGAAGTTGTCACCTGGTGAGGTGACATACACCTTTAATCCTAGCATTTGGGAGATAGAGGTAGATGAATTTCTATAAATTCTAAATCACCCTGGTCTAGATAGTGAGCTCCAGGCCAGCCAAGGCTACATAATGAGACCCTGATTTTCAAAAATAGAAGAAAAAAGTTCTGCAGCCCCGAGCTAATGGGGTGGTGGAGCCAGGAGCAGGCTGGCCCTGTACACATTAAATGCTTCAGCCTCCCAGCAAGCCTTTCCTGCTAGGTAAAAAGTCCTTCGGTCGATAAAATGCATTTCTGTCCCTCTTGATCCACTCATCCATCTGCATAATTATTGACTAAGAATAATCTTGGCATAGTTCACATTAGACCTGCAGCTTGTATCTCCACAGCCCATGGGGAGGTATACACATTCTTGCCTGGAGCTCTCAGAAGCTGGGAATGCTCTAATCTTCCAAAAAGTAGCAAGAGGGGCACATGTGTATCTGCTAAGATCAGGACAACCTAAAGAGAGGAGCCACACCTACTCAGAAAGCAATCTCCAACAGGAAGTACAGGGCCCTCATCTGGCTCTGTCCAAACTCCATGCTCATCCAGTTTAGAGAGAAAACCGACACTCAAATAGCTGGAGGCTTACTGCTACTGAATGCCAAAGCTGAATTCCAACCTGGGTACCTTGTCAAACCTCAAGATCTGGGGCCATGAATTCAGGTTCAAGGTGAGTACTGTAGTTACCTGCTGGGTTTGATGATGACAGGCTTGGCTGAAGAACAAGCTGAGAGCTGGAATCTCTAGACCCTTTGAGGAGCTGACTCAGACCCTCCAGCTTGTTGAAACAAGGTCGGGCTCCAGCACCCTTCCTCTACAGCTCTGCAGTGATCCAGCCCTTCAGATGTACCCCCAATGCCCCAGGGAAAGAAAGACAAGAGACAAAGAGCAAAACCTAGAGGATGCTGGGAAGAGCTAGAGAGATCTGCAGCTGCTGTAAGGGGGGGGGACTGAGGGGGCAAGACAAGGGGAGGAGCAGCCAGCCAGAGGGTCTGGGGGAGTCTTCCACTCTGCTCTGCCGTGAGGCTGCTGAGATAAGACAACTGTGTGATGGGTGGATTTTGCATGCTGATGAGACCACAGCAAGTAGGAGAAATAGGAGCTAGGGCTCCTACTGTGCATAAGCCAGGAATCCTCCCGAGCCCAGGTGAGGTTGCCCAGACTCCCAAGTCCCAGGAAGACATCAACCACCCAGTGTCAGGCTGGACAGAAGCTATTTGAAAATGATTCCTGGGCTGGAGAGATGGCTCAGAGGCTAAGAACACTGTTCTTCTGGAGGTCCTGAGTTCAATTCCCAGCAACCACATGATGGCTCAAAACCACCTATAATGACAGCTGGTGTCCTCTTCTGTATACTGTATACATAATCTTTAAAAAAAGAAAGACAGAAAGAAAAGAAAAAATGATTCCTGGGGGCAATTAAGCCATCTACTTCATTTCTTGACTTGATCCCAGGGCAATATGTAGAAACCCACCAGAGCCTGCCCTGCAGATGGTGCCTGTCTACCAGGCCTGGAACATGGCAAAGTTGAGTCCATATCCTGAAGGGTACCACAACTGGGGCTCCTTTCCCTCCCATTTCCCCACCCTTTCCTTGGCTAGGCTAAGGTGCCTAGCCTCTGAGGTGCAGTATGCAGATTTTTCCTAGAAGCCTGGAAGTATACAAGGGCCACTGCATCAAACCCCTGAAGTCTAATGTGGAAAGCATGTATGTCACATATACCTCTATCCTGACCACTGGTACAGAGGGCAGGCAGAGTCAACAAGGCTCACCTATGTGTGCCAAGAACAGCCTGGAGGGGATCTGATGTGTTTGCTCCTGAAGAAAGACCTCCTCTGGCAGCTGGTTGCAAACTAAGATGAAGAAGGAAACCTCCAGGCTATGGCACGACAGCAGTGTAAGTCACTGTCCGTACTGCCCTGTGCATAGACTTATTCTGCAGGTCCTCCTTGCTTGGTCGGCTTTTTTGTTGTATTATTTTTTGCATGTGTTGGGTGGGGGGTTAAGAGATGACTCAGAGGTTAAGAGCACTGGCTGTTTTTCCAAAGGTCCTGAGTTCAATTCCCAGCAACCACATGGTGGCTCACAACCATCAATAATTTGATCTGGTGCCTTCTTGTGGCCTGTGGGCATTCATGCAGGCAGAACACTGTATACATAATAAGTATTAGTAAATCAGAGGCGGGAGAGGAAGAGAGATCTCCCTAGCTGTCCTGGAACCTCACCCTGTAGACAAGACTGGCTTCAAACTCAGAGATCCACCTGTCTCTGCCTCCCGAGTGCTAGGAATAAAGGCATGCACCACCATGCCCAGCACTATTTATTTTTTAATGTCTATGGGTGTTTTGCATGCATATATCATATATCTGAACCAAGTACATGCTTAGAGCCCTTGCAAGCCAAAAGAGGGCAGCAGATCCCCTGGGACTGGAGTTACAGATGATTGTCAGCTGCCGTGTTGGTGCCAAGAATTGAACTTGGGTCCTCTGCAATAGCAGTAGTGGGTCTTAGGTATTTCCTGAGCTCCCAAATGGATCAAAAAGAGCCAATCACTGCTCAGCTTCAGGGCTTAGTCAAAGTGGCAAGAAGACTGAAGGATGAGCTTAATGTTCTTAGGTCTCAGGATATAATAGCAGCCATACCACCCCAGGAAAAGAAGGAAAGGTAACAGACTGGTAAAAATGAGACTCAAGATAGGCTTCAGCATGCCCAACTCTTCAACAGTTCATGCAGATAAGGGCCCCCTGGCTCTCATCTCTGAGGCTGGTGTCTGACTTTCCCCTTCCTGCTCAACCTTAGGACCAGCCATCTCTCCCTTCTCCCCTATCTCATGAAAGCATCCCCACAGTCAAATGGGCTCTTCTCTCCCACAGGAATCTCTCAGGTTGGACATACTTTACCTCTCCCTACCACCCTAAACACTGGCACAGAGCCCCCTTCTGAGCCTCCCAATGCTGCCCTCTACCAGCCTCAAATACACACTGAGTGGTAATCACACACCCTGCACACATACCCACCCCTCCCCACACACGGATTTTTCTGGTTCTTATTAATGTAAATGAAATCTGCTCGGAGCTAGCGTCCTTAATGGAAAGCGTTCCTGGAATTTGTGCATACATGGGGCAGGGGGTGGGGGATTAACTCTTTTGCAGCCAGACTCAGTCTAATCTGGTTGCTGTGACCCTGGAGCTACCATGGAACTTGGCAAAGACTTGAAAAGTTAGTCAGCTTTTCCCAGAATTGTGGCCTTAAAGGCAAGTGGCAGAGCTACATCTACATTCTATCCCTTGTCCTGGGACAAGCCAGATGTTTCTTACCCGAAGAAGGTGGCCTGAACAGGAAAGGGAAGTCCTTGATCAAGATACAGCCCCAAAACTGGCTGGACTTGGAAGAAGTCACTACCTAGCAGGTGGCTGTCTTGCCTCTCATCTATACACCCACATTTGGGAGGTGGGGTCCAGACGTCCTGCACAAAGAAGACCCACCTTTGAAATTCCCTCCCCCTCTCCTCCACTCCAAACATCTTCTAGGACCATCAGTATGACTGGGCAGGGACAGAGGAGAGAAAGAGTTTTCGGACCCCGGATTGGATACCCAAGGCCAGTTGGCATGAGGGGATCAGGGCAGAAAAGCTTTGGCTTGGCGCCTGCAGCATGCCCTGTTTGGCTTCCTTCCCCAAAGCTGAATGCTTGTTCTGGCACGGCCCACAGCCTGGCCCCAGCGGAGCTGTGTTTCACTGCCTTTCGTGGCCCGGACAGGGATGTCTGCTTCATTGGCGGGGGTAGGGGAAGAGTCTAAGATTTCAATTTCTCCCAGGTGTGGCTCAGTCTGGAGGATGCCTTAGGGAGACTGGCTGAGACGCCCCACCCCCACACCTACGAGGTTGGTTAGTAGAGTACCCGAGAAGCCCAGGAGAATGGGGCAGGAAGAGGGATGGAGGAAGAAGCTCAGGGGGACTCCATGGGAGGAGGTAGTGGCCCTTTGAAGGGCAGTGTCTGGGGGTGGGGGGAGAGGGACCAGGCTTAAAGGGAGTTGGGAGACAGGAGCTACAAGATGAGATGCAAAAACAAGGGGGTGGGGAGCCGGTGAACAGAGGCTGGGGGTGTCGGTGGGCAGGGGCTAAAGAAGGCTTGGGGGTCGGGGGACAGGGGCTCAGGACAGAACTGCCATCCTCGAGGGATAATAGGCTGAGAAGCCTCCTCCCCACCCACACCTGTCAGGCAGCTGGGGGAGGAGACTGACCCACTTAGCTGCCTCTCCCGGTAGGCTTCCACTAATGAGCGCTCTGGGCTTTGGGAGGGACCCTTCCCCCCCAGGCTGTGCCTGAGGCTGTCCCCTCCCCCTCCCCCCGTGTCCCCTCATTATCTACCGAGGTGCTCATGGGCTCTGGCTGCCCTCCTTATCCTTAGCGGTGTTTGCGAAGGAGACACTTGGCCCCAAAATATGCCCTCTCTGCCCCGACTCCCCTTCTTCCCCAGTCTGGGGAGCCTTTGTCTCCCCGATCCCCGCTGTGCTGCTCGGCTCTGAGCTGCGGAGAGCTTTGATTCCACCTGTGGGTCTCACCAGCATGCCAATGAGGAGAGGCAGCGGCAGGGTGCCTGTGGCACCGGAGCGCTAGGCTGAAAATCTGACAAGACCCCCCTCCCCCAGGTGGCCAGCCTGCTTGGCTCACCTAGGTTCGCGGTGCCTGTGGTTAGAGAGAAAAGGGGCTGGCTCATCATGGTGGAAGAAAGGAAGCCTGAGTCCTGCGGGGACACAGATCTGGAGATGAAGAAAGGGAGTAGCTTAGAGGACATTTTTGGAAGATGGGAGCCGCGTGCTCGACGAGGGGCAATGGGCTTGGAGCTGTTCTAGAAAGAGGGTGTGGGGTAGGAGAGATGGTGGGAAAAGCTAAGAGGCTTGCAGCAGGCAGGAAGTTCACAGAAAAAGCCTTGCTGTGGAGGAGCCCCTTGGCTGGGAGTGCGTGTACCATGCTCAGGACACGGGGCCAGTGCAGTGCTGGGACCCTGTGGGGAATGATGGTGAGAGGTGCCAGCTGCGTGTGCCGGGCACAGCTCTCTAGCTGCTGGTGGGAAGACCTTCTAAGGCTGCAATGTCTCCAGTAGCCTCTTTGGCCTCCTCCCATTTTCCTGGGGTGTCCATGGCCTGGTTGCTGGATTATACCCAAGCTCTCCCAGACTGGCCCGCTGTCCATCTGTGTTCTCCCTCCAGAGGATTCCAGGACAGGCCTCTTTCCTCTCAGCACCCTCATTAGGAAAGGCCTTTGAGATCCTTCTCCAACACCTGCCCCACCCCCACCCCCCCACCCAGGCCAGCTGCAGCTCTAGCCCCTGGAGCCTGATAAATATTTATGTAGAGATAAGCAGAATCTGCCAGGTCCTGACCCAGGAGAGAGAGGCGGCCTCCAAACCACAAGTCTTTACCTTTGGGGACAGCCTGGTCTCAGAACACTTCTTACTGAACAGGAGTGGGTGAGACTCAGAGAGTCAACTGGCGTAGGACAAGGCTCAGGAGCAGAAACTGGTTAGGAAGTCATTTCTTCTTTGTTTTTCAAGACAGGGTCTTTCTGTTACAATCCTGGCTGTCCTGAAACTCACTTTGTAGACCAGGCTAGCCTTGAACTCACAGAGTTCCATTTGCCTCTGCCTCCTAAGTCCTGGGGTTAAAGGGATGTGCCACCGATGGGCTGAGGGAGCCACTAGCCAGGGCCCATCACCCCTGCACCTCTCTATTACACAGTTTGCCTCTTCTGCCAGGCTGAGTCCACTGAGGAGGAGGAGGAGGAGGAGGAAGATAGCCCTCCATACATGCTCTCCATCATCCATCTGCAAAGATATTATCTGCCACTCTGGCCAGCGACTTAAGTGACCTTCTTAGCCATGCCACCCAGAAGGGGCTGGAAGAGACAGCAGGAGAAACACTCAGTACACTTCTGAGGAACAAATCTATCATAAATTATAGGACCTCAAAGGTCTGCCCCCAACCGGGACATGCTCTTCTGGGCTGGTCCTCTTTCCTACCTCCAGATACACCTCCCTACAGGAATGTCAGGACCAAGAGCAGGAAAGACTGAAGGTTCTTCAAGAAGGAAGGAAGAGGCCAGGACAGGGTCACACACCTTTAGTCCCAGCACTCAGGAGGCAGAGGCAGGCAGATCTCTGTGACTTTGAGGCCAGCCTGGTCTACATATCTAGTTCCAGGTCAGCCAGGGCTACATAGGAGATCCTGTCTCAAAACTAATAAACTATACTTTGCACACTGAGTAGAGCACTGTCCCTGCTGCAAGAGTGTATCTTCTCAGGGTGCAGCTAAGCTCTGTGCTCAGGGACAGTCATACTCATGCTGCTAGGAAACAAAATAAGCAGAGTTGGGGTAAACACTGTTCTGAGTACATGAACAAAGACTGCAGGCGGGGGTGGGTGGGGGTCATAAAACCTGGCTAAATATTGGTGATTTCCAGGCATAAATACTGTGTTTTGTTTGTGAGCACACATACGGTACCTGGGACAGAATGTTACATGCACAGGATGGGAGTGTGTTGAATGTGGTAAGTCAGACCCTGTGGAGTTAGGGCTGAGGGAGGAGGGGTAACATGCTTATCTCCTGTATGGGCAACACAGTGACAGTCCTTAGCTAAGGAATTTAAAGCAGTCCTTACTTAGTTGGACCTGGTAGCTCATGCCTGTAATCCCAGCACCCTGAGGCTGAGGCAAGAGTTTGAGGCTGGCCTGGGCAACATCGTAAGTTAGGCTACAGTGTTAGACTGTATTGTCTTGAAAACAAAACAATAAATAGAAAAATCCCTGAACTTGAATCATTAGTAGTGGAAATGCCCTATGGAAAGCAGGCATCTTGGTCCCACGCCTGAGGCCCAAAGGGCCTGTGGGATTATCTGGTTTCCCTATCTGCTCTCAAGGTGCACTCCCTATAAGATTTCTAGGCCAGCCCTGCCCAAGCTAGGTTCCTGAATTTGGAAAGCAGGGGGCAGCCAGGTAAGCCTATGGAGAAGCCACCACCAAGACCCTTCTACGCTCTGGCTTCTGTCTGTCAGGCCCCGGGCCCTTTTCCTCTTGCTCATGGAAGCCTGGAGCCACCCAGCAGAAGAACCGGATGTACTGTGAGGGCTGGAGGTGGAGAGTGGCCCAGCCTGAGTCTAGAGTCTCCCTCTTTTGAGGTCAGCCTGGTGCCTAATATCCCAGAGCAGAAAGAATTCCAATTGATCACTTAAACTACAGTGCTGTGTCCCACAAGGCACAGCCCAGCCCAGACTGAATGGGGCCGGAGATGGGACTTGTCAGCCAAGGATGGTTTGAAAGTATCTGTCTGGGGAAGGGTCTCTCTCAGCCATCTTAGGACAAATATGAGATGCAGTCCCTGTGTGTACTCACATTTGAGAGGTATTGTTATGGAATATTATTTTAACTAGGACAAGATGCATCACATTAGTTTATGTTGCAGAATATTACTTTATTTTTTTAAATTTATTTAGCTTTATTTATGTGCATTGGTATGAAGGTGTCAGATCCCTGGAACAGGAGTTACAGACAGTTGTGAGCTGCCATGTGGGTGCTGGGAATTGAACCCAGGTCTTCTGGGAGAGCAGCCAGTACTCCTAACCCCTGAGCCATCTCTCCAGCCCCCAGAATATTACTATGTGAAAGTGTGTTACATTTGTTTATACTGCATTTGTTTACTTATGTAAAGATGTGTTGCTTCTGTTTCACCTTGCCTGCCTAAGGTACCTGATTGGTCTAATAAAAAGCTCAACAGCCAATAGGTAGGCAGGAGAAAGGATAGGTGGGGCTGGCAGGAGAGAACGGAGACAGAGGGAGGTAGGAAATCAGGCAGCAGCCAGCCAGACATGAGAAGCAATGGAAGTTAGATCTACAGAGGCAAAGAAAGGTAAAAAGTCCTGAGGCAAAACATAGATGAAGAGAAACAGGTTACGTTATAAGAGCCTAAGCTAAGGCTGAGCATTCATAACTAATAAGTCTCTGTGTCATGATTTGGGAGCTGGTTGATGGCCTAAGAGAAACCTGGTATAAGGTTTGGGTCCCTGCATGCCCAGCCCAACCTTATCAGGGGTCAAGGTCAGTGACCCCACCCTGCCTCAATGGTTTCATGCCCAGGGCTCTGGATGATGAAGAGTCCCACTTACCCTTATTGGTCTCTGTCTCCTCTGGGCTGCGAAGACAGGGCACACAGTCTTCCTCAGGGTGGTCTCTGTGCTTAACTGTCAAAAAGACTAAAAGGCTCTTGCTGCCAAGCCTGATGGTAAGTTCAGCCCCCAAGTCTCACAGGACAGGAAAGAACCAACTCCTGCAAGTTGTCCTGTCCTCCATACACGCCCCCTCCCCCAGATACACACAGACACGCAATGCAATAAAAATGTCACAAAACAGCCAACCAACAGAACACAGTCGGTAGGTGCCTCTAACGTGGTTAATGTAGATTGGCTTGAACTGGAAAGCAGGATTCTAAAGGGTTCCCTGAGCTCCCCCAGCCCCACCTCTGTCACCCCATTCCCGTCCCCCCACAAAGACACTGAGGCTAGTAGCTGAGACAGTGACTTGCCCCCGCCCCTTACTCAACAGTACCCAGCCTCCTGGAGCAGCGGGCAACATTAGCTGCCAGGGGCTGCTTCTTCCATCTCTTCCACACCTTCATGACTTTCTCTTCCTCACTGATTCAGGGTTTACACAGCCTGCCTGGTATTCCTGTGTCTCCTCAGAATTCAGGTGACCATGTCATGCTCTCAATTCGAGGGAACTCTGGGCACAAACCCAGGAGTCTGGACTGGAACAAGCCCAGTTAAAAGTGGCCTGGTGAGCAGTCTGGGAAGGTCAGTACCCCACGCCCTCACCTCCACTTCCCCCACCCAGAGCCAGGTCTCCAAGGCCACAGGCAGCTCACAGACGCTCCAAAGCTCAGCTTTATAGACTCATTAATGGAAAAGCCGGAGACTCCAGGAGACGCCAGGCTCCCAGGTGTGTCTAAGAAGCATCTTACAGTGTCATTGGGTAACCCAAGAGACTCACTGTGTTGATAGACTGTCAGGCCATGGGACCAGTGGACTAAATGTCCAGTCCTCAGCACAGGCCTATGTGTGTAAAAAGTCACAGATTAATTGATGGATGCATAGGCAAGATCAGGACTGGGCCTGTACCAGGCCCTTCTCCAGTCATATGTGTTCTAGATGCCAGGTTTGGCCTGAAATCTTCAGGGGTAACAAAAGAGGACCCTTTCTTCCTCTCTCTGGACCATTACTAAATAAGAGTCTGGTGGCTCTGAAGACTGAGTTTATGGGTAAGATGACCACTTCCTGTGGAGTCATCTTCCGGGAGTGTGACAGTCATCATCATCCAAGTGTGTGTGTCAGCTCTCCAGGTGTGCGTCATCTCTTCCGCATACTGCAAAGCTGTCTTCTAGGCATCCTAGGCCTGGTCCCTGCCATCCGCTACTTTCTCAAGACCCGAGAGCAGAGATAATGAATGACAACCCAGACTGTGCCTTTCTGAAGTCAGAAGCCAAGCCAGATAGTTTCTGGGTTTAGCCTAGCCTAGGAGCCCAGCACTCCACTTCAGTTTTGCAGTCTGGAGATGATAAGAGATGAGGGTGGGTGGTGGGAGCCAGGGGATTACTTCTCAACATTCTCTGTCTTGTGACCCCCCCACTGCCAGGAAGAAAATATTCAGCCTGGCCTTCTGGTCGACCCTCTGAAAAGAAAGGTGCAAATAATTCTGGGCCCTCTAGTCCCCCACCCCCAACTGCTCCAGCCCAAGCCTGCCTCCTCTGCCCACCCCCTCCGGCCATATCCCAAATCCCCAATCCCAGCAGCAGACCTCGATGTTTGCCTGTTACCATGGTGACAGGATGCACCTTTCTGTTACTATGGCAACCAGCCAGGGGTTTTTTAAAATTCAGTTGAGGTAATTTCCACCCCTCAATCCTCACCCTCAGACACCTTGTTTCTTCTTTCTTCTCTGACTGTTAGAATGTTGGGCATAGCTAGCAGCTAGGGGTGAAGGAATGAAGGACTGACAGCCGGACTGGTCCAGTGCTACCCTAAGAGGATCCTGGAGAAAGAATGATGCTCTCCCCGCTCCTCCCCAGGCCCAGGTCAGGATAAGATAAGGAGTCTCACCTGGTATGACAGGCAGAGGCCAGCATACCTGGAACCTGAGTGAGGGTGCAGACCATGTGGCTATGTGACTAGAGAAGGTCACAGGAGCATGCAAAGTCCCCAGGGATGGCAGTCAGGCCTCCTACTATCCCCAGGCCCATCCTAGGACAAGGGACAGATGTGGTTTGTGTTGTATCCTGGTGCTAAGGAGCTTATCACAGCAGAACCCTGGGCTGACCTAATTTGGGCAAAGGGCATCTGAAGAGGGCAGACCAAAGGGAGGGTGCCAAAGATGTTGTCCAGTAACCTCCTGTCTGTCTGCTCACCATGCCTAGACACACGATTCATTAAGTGTACTCATTGCAAATTCATAAGTCAACGTACCCTCCCTCTCTCTGTCGAAGAAGAGACTGATAGCCCAGGACAGACAGATACCCTGGCCTCCACCGAAGCAGAGTGGTGCAGTGTGTGAGACAATGGGGTCACAGCAGCACACACTCACTGCTGGCTGCCTCATCTGCATGTCACTTTCACACCTTGGCCTGTCTCTGGAGCAGCAGAAGAGGTTTTGAGAAGGGGGCTGTTCCTTATAGTCTTGCAGCAGGCAGGCGATGTCACGATGTCGCTGCTGCCCCTATCCCTTTTATCACTTGGCTGGGGGCCTTTCCCCGCAGATTGCATGTGGATCATCACTCACTCCAGCTCCAGGCCTGCCTTCCCAAAGCCAGGGACTGCAATGTCATCAGGTGAGTGTCACAGACAAAAGGAATCCACTTCCAGCTCCCCCTTCCCTAGAGCATTATGGTTCTTCTGAGGGTCCAGATGGATGAGCCAGCCTTGGGATGCTGCAGGTAAAGCGAAGGCCCCATCCATCATGCTCCTCTCCTCCCTATCAGAGAAACCAGGGACAGAGTGTTTCGGGGTAAGCATTGCCCACCCCCAGGTTCCAATAAGTAGCAGCCTCAGTCACAGATTCCATTCCACCTGGGGTACGGAGTCCCTACTGTCCTGCCCACCAAACCCCACAAGGCCCTTGCAGGGTCCACAAGAGCCTGAACATCTGAGTCTATTGTCCTCCATGTGCAGAACAATAAAGTCTGTGTCAGACACTTTTTGTGAGTTATTATTCCCACCAGCCTTGTAGGCCGCACTGGCCGAGACAAAGCCACACAGTTTTCAGTGGCAGGCGTCATTAATCCCTCTGTCCTTCTGCCAGCTGCTGTGATGGCTGGAAAAGGAGGGGTTCCTCAGACAAAGAGGTGGAGGAGCCCTGGGGGGAGCTTGGATGAGGGGTGCTACCTGCTTTTCCAAGACTCCTGGACTAGAGAAGCCCCAGGCTGTGCTGGGGAGGAGGAGGAGCCCAAGTCAGGAGGATGTCCCTAACCCTGGCCTTTATATACCACTCAGCTGGTAGACTCCTGGGAATGTCCGGAAGCCTTGTCCCGGGCACTCACCTCTCTCTACTCAGTAGTCTCCCAGAGTCATTTATACAAGATGTGCTCTCTCCCCTCGACAACTCCGGGGTCCTAGACTCACTCACCAGAAAGATGCCTGGAATCTGGAAGCTGGTTTGAGCCACACAGCAGTTTTGTTGAGGCCTCCCCACTTGGGACCCCCATGGCTAAAGTCCTGGGGATACACTGCAGAGGCTCCGCAGTGTGGCTTGCTCAAGCTTGCCATCAGATCCAAAAAGACCCCTGGCCTTGGAAAGCTCACACAGTACTCTAATTCTGGGTTAAATGAAGGTGCACTTGAGAGACCATCAGGACCTATGGAGGCCGCTCACTCTGAGCTCCGATGCTGGGGCAGGACAAGGCTCAGCTCATTCAGCACTGGGCACGACCTGGAATCCTGACCTTTTCCTTAAACACCAGAGCCAGCACCTTGCCCCTCCCCCATGCATGCATATGCAGGGAGCTAGAGATTTCCTGAGAGTCTGACAGGAAACTCAAAAATTCTGACTGCTCTACTTCAGAAGAAAGAGGTCCCTGGGGCTTCAGGATCAAGTATCAGGACCCAGCAGCACCCACACACACACCGTGTGTGTGTGTGTGTGTGTGTGTGTGTGTGTGTGTGTGTGTGTGTGTGTGTGTGTGTAGGGGATTTAAGAGAAGAGCTGGGCTGGAGAGATGGCTCAGAGGTTAAGAGCACTGACTGTTCTTCCAGAGGACCTGAGTTCAATTTCCAGCAACCACACGGTAGTTCACAACCATCTGTAATGAGATCTGGTGCCCTCTTCTGTACACTGTATAATAAATAAATAGATAGATAGATAGATAGATAGATAGATAAGAGCTGAGCTGAGAATATGCCAACAAATGGTTATACCCTAAGGGATGTACTAGCTCAAGCCCAGAACATGGGTCCAGTTCTCTGGGCAGCCACCTCACTCTAATCTGAGACTACCAAGATTGCGGGGCAGGTGAGAGGGGCCTTAGCTGAGTCCCGCAGCATCATGTATACTGACCTCAACCGCCCACTCTCTCGTCTCCTGTTGTTCTGCCTGGCTCACCTCTCTCTGGCCTTCTCCAGGGCAGCGCCTCTTTCCTCAACTCCAGCTTTGTCACTAATTAAACCTTTGGAAGAAGCTTGTATCTTAGGTTCTATTAGTTAGAGGACAGAACTGTTACTTAGTGCCCCCAAGAGTGATGCCTGACCAGTCTGAACCTGCTGTACATATCTCCTTTAGCCCTGAACCAAGGTGACAGGTGTGGCATCCATCCAGTCAGAGGTCAAAGGAAGACAGAGGACAGATGGAGCCATTCGCCCTGAGATAGGGACCAAAGAAATGTCAGTTCTGAGAAGGAAGGACAAAGGCCCCTTGAGGAGGAGCCCTTGACACATTCTAGCCAGGGCAAGGGGTCTCCAACATAGAACCTCTCGTGACTTGAGGGCAATGGCAAGAGAGGTCAGGGACAGGTGCTGGAGACAGGGACACCTCTTTGTTCATAACTGATAGCCTAGGGATGTTATGCCAGAGCAAGGCAAGGCAGGGCTTGGGCCATTTCCCATTCATCACCTGAAGGATGAGCCAGCTCAGATCTTTCCACGACTGTTCCAGTGACCCGCCCGGAGATCAAAACCAAGCAGTAAGTCATTAAGACATCCCACAACATTCTAAGAGCCACAGGAGGGGGTCCCTTCAAACCTCAGTGTTACCCGGACTCACACTGTGCCCTTCCCCAGGGTTTGCCCGGTAAACTCAGACGCAGGAGGCAGGTAGATACCTGCTTTACAGCCCATCAGCCCCTCCCAGGATGTAAGGGTCAGTTCCTTCACATCTGGACAGGTGAAGCCCATTTGTCAGCGGCCGCCAGGATGGAGCCAGCCTCCTTTCTGGGAAAGTGACTGCCCAGCTCAGGTTGCCTGAAATGGGCACCAGCATGGGAACAGACAAAGCCTGAGCAATGGGTGGGGCTGGGGCCTCAACACTGTGTGTTGTCAAGGTGGTGGTGGCAATGGAACAGCCAGCCCTCCAGC
Organism: Sigmodon hispidus; assembly: GCA_004025045.1. NCBI lineage: Eukaryota > Metazoa > Chordata > Mammalia > Rodentia > Cricetidae > Sigmodon > Sigmodon hispidus. Next base: position 8,955 of record PVIH01009103.1, on the reverse strand, counting down.
CCTGCTCTGGAGCTCACAGAATTCCCACAGCTGTTCATGAACCTGAAGCCCACAGCCTGTGGCTAACCATTGTCTGTCTTTCTTTCTTTTATTTTTATTTTATTTTATTTTTTGAGACAGAATTTCTCTATGTAGTTTTGGCTGACTGTCCTGGAACTTACTCTGTAGCCTAGGTTAGCCTCCACTCCAGAGAACTGCCAGCTTCTGCCTCTTTAGTGCTGAGATTAAAGGTGCAGGCCACCACTGCCCTCTTCAACTGGTCATTTCTTAGTGACCTCATTGAAAGCACCAACCCTTCCCAGTGTCCCAGAGCCTATCACTGCCCAAATGCCAAGGACAGGTTGGCGTAGATGGCACTAGAGAGGCATTATAGTCTCTGGTCACAACTCCAAGGTGACATGTGAGCAGTCCTAACAGGCCAGACTCCTTCCTGTTTCTTCAAGGCCATGGTTTGCCTTAGACACGAGATTGGATGCACGGTGCCAGGGAGGCCCAGCTGTTCTTTCCCCTTTTCTTAGGAAGGAAGAACTGCTCTGACCCACCTCCTACCCTCTCTCCTCACCTGTGGAATTAGCCTCGAGGGAACCCTGTGACCCAGAGAGGGAGGTAGCTAGTCTGGCCTCAGAACATTCATTTGGGAAATGTGGGTGACTGTCCTCACTGGTGGGATATGGGGCTGCTGGAAACCGTGTGGTCTGGGCCTCTGGAGGGAGGGGTTAGCCTTGGCACACCTTTCCCCTTGGTCCATTCAGAGCTGTCTGCACCTTCAGTATTCAGAGAAGACTTTGCACTTCTATCTTGCTTTAGCTATATAACAAGAAATACAGGCCCGAGCCACCAGCCCTGGTTTTTCTTGTCCTGACCCTTTTAGACAATGTTTGTCTGGGAGCTATGGGGTCCTGGATGGTTTCAGGACTGTGTAAAGGGTTCCAGAGGACCCAAGGTCACACTGGATACTCTGACTGTGTCCTGACTGTAAGACCTTGGGCCATCATCAGCACGAGTGAGATGTGCCAACTCCTCCCATTGGGTACTTTAAAAAGCAGTGGCTACACCCGCCAAAGTTCATTTCCCTTTCCTGTTGATTGGGTCTCCACTAGACAGGCATCCTCTCTCGCCTCCCAATCATCATTTCCTCTTGCCCCTCGCCCCACCCCCACCTAATCAGAACCTGCCCCTGCCCCCACGGAGTGCCTCCTCTCAAGGCCTCTCCATCCCAGTGAGAAGGGGTAGGTATAATTCTTATTATACCTTATTTCAGACTCTCCCACTTTCTCCTCTGTCCGTGAGACAGCCACCATCCCTGAGATACCCCATCCTTCCAGGGCCTCTTTTCCTAGCTGAGGTTCAGGGACCTGACCCCCACCCCCAACAAACTTGGCTCCTTTCAACTCTCCTCCCTTGCGGGCAGAGGCTGGGCGTTCAAGTCCATTTAATCTTGGCAGAATGCAATTTCCTGCTTCAGGGAGCTGGCGGGTTTAGGAGGCTTAATGAGGGGGGGAGGGGGGAGACAGGGAAGAAGAGAGCCTGAGCCGGGGCTGAGAGATGGAGACAGAGCCCCTGAGAAGGGTGGTCCAGGAAGCAAGCCTAGGGGGTGTGTCTAGAGTTGCCCTGGAATGGGAGATCTTTGAGATCACACAAAGGTCAACTCCTCCGGCTTCAGTCTCCCACTGGTAGGTCAGGGATTCCACCTGCAAAGCTCTTCATCCCCAGCTTGGAGGGTCAAAAGAGGGGGACACTGTCAACAATATGTGAGGGTCAGGGTACAGAAGGATACGGTCAAGGGAGTAGTGGGGGAGGGGGAGGGTTTAGCGAGACCTGTGCGGCTGGAGCAGAGAACTGCTGGTAGAATGTAGCGTCGGGTGGGTCCCGGGAGAGTGTGCAGCTGGCAGGTCCCAGGCCCCCAGGGGGGTGGAGTAGCTGCCAGGTTGGAATTTCAGCCCAGAAAGGGATGCTTATCTGTATGCTGCCACCAAAGAGGCAGAAAAGATAAGGGACAAAGGGGCCTCTGAGGTGCCGGAAGCCTCACACCTGGTGGGGGTGGGGTAGCCTAGAGCCTGCTTGACACCTGGAACACAGACAGCCCCTCCAGGGAGACTGAGGCTGACTGTCCTCCTGTGCTCCCTACCCTGAATCTCTACTTGCCCCTGTGCCTAGCTCTACCCCAGGTGGTCTCCCCAATCTGACTCCTCTGAAGCACTTAAAGGAGCTGGATGCCAAGAAGTCCCCCAGGAAGGATATGGAGATAAGCAATTAGAAGCTAACCAGAGGATCCCCCAGGCCAGAAACCAATGAGGATCAGAACCGAGGCTTCCAAGCAAGGAAAAGCAGCATGTGAGCAGGGTCATGCATGGGGGGGAGCTCTGCCTGGGCCGCTGAGGAGTGGGGGGGGGGGCGGCTCAGAGAGGCAGGACCAAGGCTGCTGAAGACACCAGACATCCAGCCTGCAGCGCTGCACTCTTCCTGCTGTGAATGGCACTACCAGGACCCGAGAAGATGCTGATGTAAATGCCCCCTGGCGCTTTGGACAAGGCCCTCTCTCTGGGCTTTAGTCTCACCGTTTGTGATCAAGGGTCATAAATGTTTAACCAGAAAGGAGCCTTTGGAATCAGGGCCCTGCCTCAGCCCAGGGATCATCCATGGTGTGCTTGAATAGCACCCAGGTTTGAGGAATTAGGTAGGCGGAGAAGGTAACAGGGACACTGGCCTTGTGTCCTCCCAAAAACCTTGAGGTCTCCAGCTTGTCATCATTTGTGAAAGCAACATGTCATAAGGAGACGGCACCCTGCTCCTCTGGAGAGAGTTGTCAGTCAGCCAATAGAGGTGGCAGAAGCCCCCCAGACTGGGGGTCTCCATGAGCATCCAGCCCCCTGAAGAGAACTTTGCATCTCTGCTGCCCCTCTGACCGGGTACCACCTCACCTGACTCTGAATCTAGCTTTCATCTCATTCATCCTATGCCTGTTCCTACGTCGGAAGATCTCCCTGCTGACCCCCAGAACCTCATTATGTTGACTCCTATAATTCCTGGTCCATCGTGAACAACAAGGGTTGAGGCTGGCCATGGCCTGTTTAAGGAGGGGTGAGATGGGACCCGTGAGTTCCAGGCAGCCTGCTTTTCTAACATTGTGTTCCCATGACAGCCTGCAAACAGTTTATCTCCCTAGGCACAGTGAGGCTGCCTGCCTTCACTGTGGAGGTTCCAGTGAGTGTGAATGTGGCTATTCCATGCTGCTGCAGGGCCTGAATGCCTGACAAGCAGAGGCAGTGGAAGAAGATGGGGTCTAGCAGAGCAGCTATAAGCCACCCCAACCCAAGTGTATCCCTGAGTCAGATGAAAAGGCGGTACCTGCTCCCTCTTTTCTGGGGCTCCAGCAGAGCAATTCCAGATAGGCCTCTGTGGTCTCCCTGTTACTAGTGGGGAGGGCCAATAAGTTATAATAACTTGGGGAGAATGTACTGTGCATACTGACGGTCACTCTCAGAGATCTGCTCGGGAGGTTCATTTGAATCCACAGCCTGGTGGGGAACTGATGTGTCCCCAACTTAAGATGAGGACACCAGGGACAGCCTGGTCCTGCCAGCAGCCTTTCTACACAGCCATGCACACACACCCCAGTCCCAACTTGCAGGGAAAAGTGAAAAACCGAAATGACACAGCTCCAGCTGCCTGGCCCTTCCTGCATCTGTCCAGGATCCCATTCCACAGACACTCTAGAATATCAGAGCTCTGCTAGCTGGCCTCTTACCTTCAAGGCTCTGGCTTCTCTAACCACCAGGCTTCCTCTTGTCTAGACACTGCTCCTGTCCCCAGGGAAGTCCAACTATAGTTAGAGTTGATGGTTCTAAGCCACTGAGGTATTCCCATAGTGGGCTCCTAGCCCTTGGCCCTTCACCTCAGAGCCTGACCTTAGACTCCTTAGAGACTGTTTCATTGAAATAGCAGACCAAACTGGAATGGAGAAATCAGCCTGTGTACCTAAGGCATGGAGGATCACACATGTGATGTTTGCAGAATGAATGAATGATGCTTGATGGAGATGCAGGGTGCAGTTCAAATCCTCTGAGACAAGTGGTTCTCCACCTTCTTAATGCTGAGACCCTTCAATACAGTTTTTCATGTTGTAGTGACTCCCAATCACAAAATATTTTCATTGCTACTTCATAACTGTAATTTTGCTACTGTTACGAACTGCAATGTAAATATCTGTGTTTTCCTATGGTCCTAGGCCACCCCAGTGAAAGGGTTATTCAATCACCCAAAGGGTAAGAACCACTGCTTTGGGACTAACAGGACAAAGATTGACAGGGCAAGCTAAATGCAGCTTTTAGGAAGAGTATTTGAACAAGGCCAAGAGTATTTGAACTCTTAGGAGACAGGGAAGCGCATTGCTCACGCCTTGGGCTCCCAGCCCAGCCCGGATGATGAGGCCCTGGCTGGGTGGGCTACATTGTATCTCTAAGGTTTCAGACCCTGAAAAAGACTCAGGACTGGTCTCTCTGGAGCCAGCCATGATCAACCATTCTCTGGAGAATGCTACTCCAGAGACTAACCCAGCCCATGATGGGAAAAGCCAATCATTCTCAGTTCTATGCCAACACAGAGCCCACCCTCAGTTCCATCTAAATGAGATTAAGACCTTGGAGGGGCTGGAGATGTTGGAAGAGATTGTCTAGCATGTTTGAAGCCCTGGGTTTCAGCACTTGAGAGGTAGAGGCCAGGAATTCAAAACCAGTTTCAGCTAAATAACAAGTTCATAAAGCCTCTGCTATATAAGACCTGGTCTCAATCTAGCAATCAATAAAAAAAAAAATGGTTTTAATCTAGATGTAATGGCTCACACCTTTAATCTTAGCACTTGGAAGACAGAGTCAGGTGAAGCTCTGTGAGTTTGAGGCCAACCTGATCTACAAGTTCCAGAACAGCCAGGACTATATAGAGAGACCCTGTCACCCAAAAATAAAACACAAAAAAATACTTTTAGATTTATTTTATGTGTATGAATGTGTGACATGTGAGTACCTGGGAATTACAGATGGTTATGAGCCACCATATGGGTTTTGGGAATTGAATCCTTACCCCCTGCAAGACAATCAAGTATTCTTAACCACTGAGATATCTCTCCAGCTACAATAAATAAATAAATACAATTAATACAATTAATACAATAAATAAAATAATTTAAAGGCCCATTTTCGGCTGGAATTCCTCATTGCTGGAAACACTGAAAGGTTGGTGGGTGAGCAGAGCATGGGCAGGTAAAGCTGAGGACAGTTCATTCCCAGGGAAGGAAAATGGGGATAAACTGTCACGATGTGCTCCAGATAACCAAGTCTGAAGTGACAGGCTGTGTCTAGATAGTTGTCCTGAGCAGAGAAGGCCTGGGGTTTCCCAGGTCTAGCCACAGGGCTGTCATGTACATTTTCGCACTCAGGCAGGAGCTGGGTGCCTGGAGAAGGGATGGGTAGCTGAGGAAGCTACTGGAGGACCCAGCCAGTGTGGATGGAAGACAGCGAGGAGAAACACTGCTATCTAAGAGAAAGCTGGGTGTGGAGCTGCCTAACCTGAGCATTATGAAGAATAGTACAGGATGACCTTGACTTCTGGGTAGCCTGATCTCTCTTAGCACCCAAATCAGTCAGCTCACATCCACCTGTGACTCCACCTCCCAGAGGCTCCACACCCTCTTTTTGCCTTCTGAGGACACTTACATGCACATGTGCATACACATACATGAATACATATGCACACACATAAATAAAAATTTGAAAAAAGACCTTATATCAATTTCCTTTCTTTAGAAAGGAAACAATATGAGTTGGGGAGAAGGCTCAGTGTGGAAGTGATCACTGAATGAGCAAAAGGACCTGAGTTAGGTCGCCAGGACCCATGTCATGCTGGGTGAGTGTGGTGGCTCACCTATAGTGTTAGCATCTCTGTAAAACTAGCCATACCTACAAACTCTGGGTTTAACTGAGAAGACCCTGTCTTAAAGGATAAAGTGTAAGAGTGATAGAAGAGAAAGGGAGCTGGTGCATGCCTTTAATCCCAACACTCGGGAAGCAGAGGCAGAAAGATCTCTGTCAGTTTGAGGCCAGCCTAGTGAAACCCTCTCTCAAAAACAAAAAAGAGCAATAGAAGACTTCCTTGTCATCAAGTGTTAGCCACCACAGGCACACACGTTTGCCTATACACGTGTGTGTTCTTTTCTTTTAAAACTTATGGCTCAGAGGTTAAGAGCACTGACTGTTCTTCTGGAGGACCTAAGTTCGATTCCCAGCAACCACATGGCAGCTAACAACTGTCTGTAATTCTAAGATCTGATACTCTCAGAGACATGCAGGCAAAACACCAATTCACATAAAATAAAAATAAATATAAAAAAGTTTTATTCTATTATTGTGATTGCTTTACCTACATTGTGTGCATTATATGCATACATGACTGTTGTGGAATATTTTCATCGCTGGTCAGAAATGCTTTTTGAGCCCCAGAGAGCCTTCTTGCAGTTAGCTATGGCCAGTACCACTGGTAGACAGCAGGAGCGGCACACATAGGCAGGTTGTGGGTGCATGAATAGTCTATTGGCTGGCAGGAACAATTATTCCTGGGAGGGTCTTCAGGTTATTCTGAGGGTTCTCAGGCCAGGAGAGCAGAGTGTGAGATCTGTTCTGCTGTGTCATATAAACCATGCCCCTCCCTATTCCCCTCCCCTCTCGTTCTTATCTCTCCATCTGTGTTATGTCCCTGCTCCTCTGACAGCAAGCTAGTGCTCTGTACAAACTTGTCTTCAGATTAAGGTTTAAATCAGTCTTATAGGAGGGGACCGGGAGGGAGCCTTACCAAGCTGGCTGTGTGTCTGAGGACAGGAGAGCCTGGGAGGTAGCCTGGACCTCCACTCCAAAGTTCAGGTCAATGGGTTGGAATTCAAAAGAAAGCTGAGGATTCCTAGTTACCTCTGAAGAGGACTAGCAACATCCCAATGTTCCAGCCAAATTTGGGACCTATCCCCTGGATATCCACAACCTTCTCTAGGATCATATTAGCCAGAAGAATACTTTAAGATCTGAATTAGGGCTAGGGGTATAGCTCAGTTGATAGATTGCCTACCATATATGAAACCCTGGATTTCATCCAAAAAAATTAGACCTAGTAGGATAGCACACACTTGTAATGCCAGCATTTGGGAGGTGAAGGTGAAAGACCATAAATTCAAGGTCATCCTGATCTGCATAGAGAGTAAAAGGCCAGCCTATGATGCTATATCAAATAAATAGTTAATTTAATTGAAATCAGAACATGTATACCCCATCACCCTCAAGGCAGTCCTAGCATTTCCCTTTTAGACACTGCACCCCAACATTTAAGGGGGTCCTGGTATGGAATCCACAGACAAAATTAGGTAGGCTCTTATTTCTCAAGGTCTCTCTGCTTAATGAGTATGTGATGATATACTGCCAAAGTGAGGGCAAGGCTGGCCCCAGCATCCCACAGATTTCTGATAACACACTGAAGGCCCTGCCCCATCTTTGGATGAAGAATTGGAGACTGCATATGACAATGGTCCTACTATGCTCAATTATGCTTAAAAATCAAGCCCTAAAGGACAGAAAAGCATCCACTTGGCTTGGCAACCATACTGAGCTGCTTGCGCCCAGTGTTGGGCTAGCTCCCTGCACACAGGCCAGGCATTGACCCTGCTGCCCTGCCATCCTCCAAAGCACTAAGACTACACTCTGTAAAGAGGAGATTTTTCTAGAAGGAGCATTCCTGGTTGGCTCATCGCAGTGCTGATATGCCTCAGAGGCCTTGCTTGTGAAAACTCTCAGATTCCTGGATCAAGGAGACTGGGGATTTAATTGGGATGCTCTGGCCTCAGCTCTCTGAAGGGAGGGAAGGGACAGTGGCCTTAAATTACAATCCCTCTTCTAGGGTGACCTGTAGCCTGGCCCTGGGAGGAAGGCCTGATGGCAGGGTGCCCAGTGTCTGTGTATTACTCCTTCCCTTGCTATGGTCCTGGGGGGGGGCTGCCTTCATCTGGGCCCCACTCCCCTGCTGGGAGAGATGGGGGGGCACCACCACCACTGTCACGGAAGGGACATTCCCCAGTCATTTGGAACTAAGTAAGTCCAGATCCCTGTTTGCAAGCCTGGCTGCAGAACCCTCTTTGGGCCCCCCTCCCCCAGGATGGGCCACACAGACACATGGAGGGGGTGTGCGCAGCAGATGCAGTCCTGGGAAGTAGCCAGAAACCTCCCAAGACCAGAGCTGCCACGGTCCGCTCTGTCAGTGAGGATCTCTCTTAGCCCTGAGGTCCACCTCTGCCCAGGGGACTGCCCCGAGAGAAAGCTCACAGTCCAGGTTTCTCTGCCTTTTAATTTAGAGCAGAATCCACCTTGAGTCCCTGCTACTGAGGCCAGTTCTTAAAGGAGAAGCATCACAAAAGCACCCTTCTGTGCCTGGCTCTCACTTCAGGGGAGAAGGTCAGAATATGCAGTACCCTCAACCCCAGTTAGATCTGCCCCTCACTATCTGGAGAAGCAACATAAAACATACCAGCCTGCCCTCTTCATGAAAACAGGTCTCTTGTGTGGCATGTTGGGAGGAGGAAAGAAGAGGAAATGAAGCTTTCTGGAGCATCAGTGCTCTGAATGGACCCAGAGAGAAGGCGCCCAGCAAGCTTGGAGTCAGTGTGCACAAGAATGCTCAGGTGTCCTCAGGAAGAATTTGCTGGGACAGTCAGCACAGAGGCCCTGAGGCCACAATGGTGAGGAGGGGATTGGAGACAGCTATCCCACCACCTCCTCCTCCTATTTTTTTTCCCTTTTCTGTTGTTTATATAACATTTTTGTTTAGTATGGGTGGAGGTCAGAGGACCCGAGGGAGCCAGCTCTGTTTCCATCATGTGGGACTTGAGAAGAAGCTCAGAATTGAGGTTGTAAGGCACCGGCCCTA